>JAUPTC010000012.1:872880-876191 GCA_030762895.1 Sophora flavescens | reverse complement strand
ACCACCTGAACAAGACTAACCCACTCACTGTCTGATATAGGGTATATGATCCCGGCTGCTAATAGCTTGCTGACTTCTTTCTTGACCACATCAAGAATGGTAGGATTTAGTCGCCTCTGTGGCTTCCTTACTGCTCTGGCATCATCCTCTAACAATATCCGATGCATGCATGTAGTAGGACTAATCCCTGGAATATCAGCTAAAGTCCAGCCAATTACTTTTTTGTGACCCTTCAAAATCTGCAACAACTTCTCCTCTTGACCTGGTTGGAAATTGTTGGCTATAATCACTGGCAGCTTGTGATTAGCCTCTAAGTAAGCATATTTCAGGTGCGCAGGTAGAGCCTTCAACTCTAAAATTGGTGGCTGCTCAATAGAAGGCAATGGTGTTCCCTCTATTGCTGCTGCTGCTACATCACAACATGCATTAACATTATCTATAGCAACATTTATTTATGTATAAATAGAACACTCATCAGATTCATCACATGTACAAGGGGAGCAATCTAAATCATTAATTTCAGGAAATTCAGAATTTAAATTTGCATAATCATCAACTAGCAAATCAATGACATCAAGATATAAAAGAGAATGAACTTCCATGGGATGTTTCATGGCATCAAATATGTTGAACTGTACAATATCATCACCAAACTCCATAGAAAGAGTCCCTGCATACACATCTATCTTGGTCTTTGCTGTCTTCAAGAATGGCCTCCCCAAAATCAATGAGGTTCCATGACTAGAGTGACTCATCCTCCATGTCCGTAATGTAGAAATCTGCTAGAAATATCAACTCATTAACTTGAACCAAAGACATCTTCAAGTACTCCCATTGGATGTGTTGTGCTTCTATTGGCTAGTTGAATCACTACACCAGTTGGCTTCAAATCTCCAAGCTTCAATGACCTAAAAACTAATGTAGGCATGACATTTATGGAAGCACCTAAATCCAACATTGCATTCCCAAATGTGGAGTTGCCTATAGTACAAGGGATGGTGAAAGTGTCGGATCCTTACATTTTTAGGCATACTAGGCTGAATTAGTGCGTAAACATTTCCGCCCATGCTTACTTTCTCATCACCCTCTTGCCTTCCTTTTATGGGTGCATAACTCCTTAAGAAACTTTGCATACTTGGGAATCTGTTTGATCGCATCCAATAGGGGAATATTCACCTCTTCCTTCCTAAAAGTTTCCAGCAACTCTGTATCTACCTCGGCTTTGGTACTTTCCTTAGTTGAGCTATTCTGTTTTGGGGAAAGGTAATGAAGGCCTTCTTTCTGAATCTGCTGCAGCACTTGAATTTTCTGATTTTTCTCCTGCAACATGTTTTTCTTCAACTTGTTTCCCTACAACTGTTTTGCCTACTGCATTGCTCTTTCCTTCTTTACTTCTACTGCTAGATTCACTCTCCGGCAGTTCCAGCTCCTTGCGACTTCTCAAGGTAATGGAACTCACATTTCCCTTTGGATTAATAACTGGTTGAGAGGGAATTTGACCACATCCTTCTGACTGTAATTTATTAACAGTAGTAGCCAGTTGTACAATCTGTGTTTGCAGGTCTTGAATGGTGGTATTGATATTCTGCTGGAACTGAATGTCGCTAGTTGCCATCTGTTTCATCAAATCCTCCAATGAAGGTCCAACACTAGTGTTCTTCATAGGTTGCTGCATATTACGTTGTTGCCTAAAAGGAGGTGGTTGGTACTTGTTGCTCGAACCCGCTTACCCGAAATCTCTGCTGTTGTTCCACATTTTGATGCCCAGGACCATATTTCAGATTAGGATGATCTTTCAATCCTGGATTGTACCTATTAGAAAATGGATCATAATTCTGCTTCTGCTGAGATCTATATGTCTATCCTCCAGTGAACATTCCAGCCATCGGAGTGATTCATGAACACCTTGATCAGTTTCTTGAAGTGTAGGACACATGTCTGTAGGGTGATATGTTGTGGTGCATATGCCGCATCCTTTGGGTAGGCATTGATTTGCCGCATTAACTTGCTGGTGTTGTCCGATGGCTAGCTGTCTAACAAGAGAAGTATGCTCTGTGATTTTATTTTCCAGTCTCTGATTATCTGTAGTAACGTTCACCTCATGCACTCCCTTAGCTGGTGTTAGAGCTCTTGAACCAAACTGTTGGGAGTTCTCTTCCATATTTGCAATCAGACTTCTGGCTTCCACAGGTGTCTTGTCCATCAATACTCCACCACTTGCTGCATAAACCATAGTTCTATCCATTGGCGTTAGTCCTTCATAGAAATACTGGATGAGAAGTTGGTCACTAATCTGATGGTGGGGTCAGGTTGCACATAACTTCTTAAACCTTTCCCAATACTCATATAATGTCTCTCCAGAAAACTGCCTGATGCCACAAATTTCTTTTCTGATTGATGCATGTTCGGATGCAGGAAAGAACTTCTCCAAGAAAGATCTCTTCATGCCATCCGGCTAGTAATTGAACCAGGATGAAGGTAGTACAACCAATCCTCTGCACAAAGCATCTAAAGAGAATGGAAATGCTTTCAATTTGACATGATCTTCAGGAACTCCTTGTGGTCGCATAGTAGAGCACACAACATGGAACTCCTTAAGATGCTTGTGAGGGTCCTCACCAGCAAGACCATGAAACTTGGGCAACAAATGGATTAAACCATATTTAAGCTCAAATGGTGCATCCAAATCAAGGTATTGAATGCACAAAGGTTGATATGCGACATCAGGTGCAGCCAATTGTTTTAGTGTTCTGTTATTTGGATTAGCCATGTTATCAGCACTAAATTCAGAAACAGAATCACCAATATAAGATGCAAAATTTGAACTAGAATCAGATGCAGAGTCACTTAATTCACCTAAGTCACTATCTACTTGATTAATTGGTGCAAAAGTGTGATTAGTAACCCTCCTATTGACACTATTCAATCTATGATATGTTCTATCTATTTCAGGGTTATAAGCAAACAATTCACCTGGATCAGACCTAGTCATGCTTAATGTAAACAGAATAAGGAAGCATAACAATTTAGAAAATACCAACAATGTCCTAATCGCTAAAATGAAAAACAAATTGAGAAACCGTACCAAATAAAAAAAAAATTCAAAAACACTACAGAAAATCCCTAAAAATCAAATAAAATGCACACAAATTTTTTTGGATTTTTTTAAATATACAAAAATGTAAAAGATTTAAAAAAGTGGTCTAAACGATGGAATTTTGGATTTTTACACCCAAAGCCACATAATTAGTCCCTAATAAGTGGGTCTTGTTCCTTTTTTTTTTCGGATTTTTTGTGCAAATTTCAGAGCA
>JAUPTC010000012.1:845380-867880 GCA_030762895.1 Sophora flavescens | reverse complement strand
CTGTTGAATACATCAGTGAAGCGTGCGTGCGGCCCACAACATCTAAGGGCATCACAGACCTGTTATTTCCTCAAACTTCTGTGGCCTGAGCGGCCATAGTCCCTCTAAGAAGCTGGCCGTGGAGGGTTACCTCCACATAGCTAGTTAGTGCTGAGGTCTCGTTCGTTAACGGAATTAACCAGACAAATCGCTCCACCAACTAAGAACGGCCATGCACCACCACCCATAGAATCAAGAAAGAGCTCTCAGTCTATCAATCCTTACTATGTCTGGACCTGGTAAGTTTCCCCGTGTTGAGTCAAATTAAGCCGCAGGCTCCACTCCTGGTGGTGCCCTTCCGTCATTTCCTTTAAGTTTCAACCTTGCGACCATACTCCCCCCGGAACCCAAAGACTTTGATTTCTCGTGAGGTGCCAGCAGAGTCCTAAAAGCAACATCCGCTGATCCCTGGTCGGCATCGTTTATGGTAGAGACTAGGACGGTATCTGATCGTCTTCGAGACCCCAACTTTCGTTCTTGATTAATGAAAACATCTTTGGCAAATGCTTTCACAGTTGTTCGTCTTTCATAAATCCTAGAATTTCACCTCTGACTATGAAATACGAATGCCCCGACTGTCCCTATTAATGATTACTCCGATCCTGAAGGCCAACACAATAGGATCAAAATCCTGTGGTGTTATCCCATGCTAATGTATCCAGAGCGTAGGCTTGCTTTGAGCACTCTAATTTCTTCAAAGTAACAAGACTTGGGAGGCACGACCCGTCGATTAAGGCCAGGAGCGCATCGCCGGCAGAAGGGACGAGCCGAGAAGCACCGCATCCTCATCGCCAGGTGCGACCAATATCCGAAGCCAACATTTTTAAATCGGTTGACCAACAACATCGCGAGGATCCTTTCCATTGCGCCTTCAGCCGATCTAGTGTTGGACACCCCTTCCAAGGTCACTTCAGGACGAACACCTGTCTCTTGGTGCTTCGGCTCCGCCACGAAAGGCATCACCCAACACCACGTCCTTCCACAGCCAAGGTCGAGGAGCCGCGCACCCACGGCCTCACCACACCATCGAGTACCCCACGAAATTGATAAATATCTAAAGCCAACATTTTTAAAAACCAAAAACATCGCGAGGATCCTTTCTAATGCGCCTTCAGCCGATCTGGTGTTGGACACCCCTTCCAAGGCCACTTCAGGACGAACACCCGTCTCTTGGTGCTTCGGCTCCGCCCGGGAAGGCATCACCTAACACCACGTCCATCGACAACCAAGGTCGAGGATCCACACACCCACAACCTCGCCACACCATCGAGTACCCCACAAAATTGATAAATATCGAAAGCCAACATTTTCTAAAAACCAAAAACATCGCGAGGATCCCTGGCGATGCGCCTTCAGCCGATCGGTGTTGGTCACCCCTAACAAAGCCACTTGGGATCGATCACCCGTCTATTGGTGCTTCGGCTCCGCCCGGAAGGCATCACCTAACACCACGTCCATCCACAACCAAGGTCGAGGAGCCGACGCCCCTGACCTCGCCACACCATCGAGTACCCCACGAAATTGATAAATATCGAAAGCACCCATTTTTAAAAACCAACAATAGCGCGAGGATCCTTTCCGATGCTCCTTCAGTCGATCTGGTGTTTGAGCACCCCTTACAAGGCCACTTAAGGACGATCACCCGTCCCTTGGTGCTTCGGCTCCGCCCCAGAAGGCATCACCTAACACCACGCCCATCCACAACCAAGGTCGAGAAACCGCGCACCCACAGCCTCGCCACACCATCGAGTACCCCACAAAAATTGATAAATATTGAAAGCCAACATTTTTAAAAACCAACAACATCGCAAGGATCCTTTCCGATGCACTTTCAGCCGATCTGGTGTTTGAGCACCCCTCACAAGGCCACTTCAGGACGATCACCCGTCTCTTGGTGCTTTGGCTGCGCCTCGGAAGGCATCATCACCTAACACGACGTCCATCCACAACCAAGGTCGAGGAACAGCGCACCCACAGCCTCGCCACACCATCGACTATCCCACGAAATTGATAAAATCGAAAGCCAACATTTTTAAAAACAAAATTGACAAAATTTCGAAAGCCAACATTTTTAAAACGGGTGCCAGCCACATTGCGAGGATCCTTTACGGTGTGCCTTCAACCGGTTTGGTGTTGGGGACCCCCACCTTGGTCACATCCGGAAGATCACGCGTCCCTTCGTGTTGCGGATCCGCCCCGAAGGGCATAACCTAACACAACGTCCATCCACAACCATGGTCGAGGAGCCATACCAATGAATCCTGAACACACCATGGAAAATCCCCACAAAAATGGTCCAATCCGATGCCCGCATTTTTCCCCGCTCCCGCCTCCTGGTCCCGCCGTGGACCCACCTCTCGGGCACGCCCCGAGCCCGCCAGTGCCCCGGTCCACGGAGTCGGTCGGTCGGAAGATGACCTGATGAGTCACCTACCATACCGTGGGCAAGGTCGATTTGCAATGTTGGGGATCGTTGCACGGGCATTTTGTGGGGGGTGGACCATGGTGCACCAGGCTTAGCACCGTGTCGTGGTCAGTGGCACCTCTCCCCCCTCTATAATAGCATAATATACAAAGACCCATTTTCCAGCACAAGACATCGTTTTTGCTGGGGAGACATACTCTTTTTTTCCAAGCTAGAGGTCGAATTTTGGCCTATTTTTTGCAGGAATACTTATAGAAATGGGTTCTAGGGGACGAAAATTTTACCGAATTTTTTCACCATACCTTTTTTTTTAATAAATTTTCAAAGTGGAAAACCGAAACAATTCCAAAAAATTGGAAAATGGGTCTAGCCATCGATTTTTGGGCTGATTTTTTCAGGTACACTACTTGTAATATTCCCAAGGTGCCCACAAAGTTTCGTGGCATTTCATGAAGGTTGTGATTTTATATGATTTTTCAACCGAAATCAGGGATATGCGACTGTTCGAAAACAAGGAACCTAGGCTACAAATTGAATTTTGACCTGAATTTTTGCAAGCACACTTGCTATATTATTTCCAGCTTTACCTCCAAATTTCGTTGCATTTCATTGAGGGGTTGGAGGCTTGGGAACTTTTAGCCGAAATGTGGTATACTAGTATACTTAAACATGTGGTGGACCCTGGTTTACACGTTTGCTTTTCCACCACGCCTTCTAAAAAGTCTAGGGGGTCAGGGGAATGCTCTAAAGCTTGTATCACAACATTTTCCCGTCGGTGCTCGGTGCATCTGCGACGTGTACCGAGCACGGTGGTCATGCACGAGTCACGGGTGATGCAATGTAACACTTTCAACATCGGTGCATGAGTCACTAGCCACCCAAAATGAACCTCCATCTTCCGGCACCAACACCTTCAACCGGTCAGTGCCATGTACACCAGACCCTTGCAACCCTGGTTCCTGTCCGCACCGATCGAGCCAAGTCAGGAATCTGGTGCACCATATCGAGCCAAATCAGGAATCTGGTGCACCAGACCGAGCCAAGTCAGGAATCTGGTGCACCAGACCGAGCCAACTCATGAATTCGGTGCACCACACCGAGCCAAGTCAGGAACCTGGTGCACCAGACCGAGCCAAGTCAGGAATCTGGTGCACCACACCGAGCCAAGTCACGAATCTGGGGAACCACACCGAGCCAAGTCAGGAATCTGGTGCACCAGACCGATCCAAGTAAGGAATCTGGTGCACCACACCGAGCCAAGTCAGAATCAGGGGCACCAGACAGAGCCAAACCCTTAATCTGGTGCACCAGACCGGGCCAAGTCATGAATCTGGTGCTCCAGACCCCGCCAAGTCAGGAATCTGGTGCACCAAACGAGCCAAACCAGGAATCTGGTGCACCACACCGAGCCAAGCCAGGAATATGGTGCCCCAGACCGAGCCAAGTCATGAATCTTGTGCACCAGACCGAGCCAAGTCTGGAATTTGGTGCACCAAACCGAGCCAAATCATGAATTTGGTGCACCACACCGGATCAAGTCTTGAATCTGGTGCACCAGATGGAGCCAAAACATGAATCAGGTGCACCATACCGATACTCTAGACCGTGCCAAGTCATGAATCTGGTGTACTACACCGAGCCAAATCAGGAATCTGGTGTACCACACCGAGCCATGTCAGGAATATGGTGCACCACACCGAGCCAAACCAAGCCAAACCATGAACCTGGTGCACCAGGGGACCCGTGCCCGGTGCACCATTCGCTCGTTCCCTTGGTTCCTTTCAGCACCGACCGAGCCAGATCCAGCACCTGGTGTACTCGGGGACCCGTGCTCGGTGCACCATTCCCTCGTTTCCTTGCTTCCTTTCCTCACCGAACGAGCCATATCTGGCACCTGGTGCACCCGGGGACCCGTGCCCGATGCACCATTCCTTCGTTCCCTTGATTCCTTTCCGCAATGACCAAGCCAGATCGGGCATCACGTGCATCGATCGAAGCCGATCTAAGCGGTGGTTGGTGTTAGCTGTCACCGAGATAACAACTACAACTACAGCAACTACTACAACTACTATATATATATATATATATATATATATATATATATATATATATATATATATATATATATATATATATATATATATATATATAGGCACCTACACCTATATAATAGCATAATATGCAAAGACCCATTTTCCTGCACAAGACATCCTTTTTGCTGGGGAGACATACCTTTTTTTTCCAAGCTAGAGGTCGAATTTTGGCCTATTTTTTGCAGGGATGCTTATAAAAATGGGAGCTAGGGGACAAAAAATTTACAATTTTTTTCACCTTACCATTTTTTTTTATCAATTTTCAAAGTGGAAAATCGAAACAATTCCCAAAAATTGGAAAATGGGTCTAGCCATCGAATGTTGGGCTGATTTTTTGCAGGCACCGTACTTATAATATTCCAAAGGTTTCCACCAAGTTTCGTGGCATTTCCTGAAGGTGGCGATTTTTCATGATTTTCCAGCACAAGACATCCTTTTTGCTGGGGAGACATACTCTTTTTTTCCAAACTAGAGGTCGAATTTTTGTGTGATTTTTTGCAGGGATGCTTATAAAATTGGGAGCTACGGGACGAAAAATTTACAGAATTTTTCACTTTACCATTTTTTTTTATCAATTTTCAAAGTGGAAAACCGAAACAATTCCTAAAAACTCGAAAATTGGTCTAGCCATCGAATTTTGGGCTGATTCTTTTTGCAGGAACCATACTTATAATTTTCCAAGGTTTCCACCAAGTTTCATGGCATTTCATGAAGGTGGTGATTTTTTATGATTTTTCAACCGAAATCAGGGATATGCGACAATTTGGATACAAGGAAACCAAGCTACAAATTGAATTTTGAGCTGTTTTTCTACAGGCACGCTAAGAATATTATCCCGAAGGATCCTCCAATGTCTCGTGGCATTTCATGAAGGTGGAGATTTTTCATGATTTTTCAACCACACCGAGGAAATGTACCCTGTGCATCAGACCCATGCATCCTTCGTTCCCGACCACACCGACCGAGCCTGATCAGGCATCACGTGCATCGGGGACATGCACCCGATGCACCAGGACTACGCACCGAATGAGCCATATCGAGCATCATGAACCGACCACTTGCACCGGGAACCGGGATTTCCGCACCAGGACTCGTTGACTCGACCCTTACTCCTTGGGTTCCTTGCCTCACCGGCTCGGTCGCGTGGCACACGGTCAGGCTCCCGGACTTGCCCACGTGCACCAAGGGCTAAGGAACACGTGCACTTGGACAATCGTCCCCTGCTCCTTCGCTTCTCGCGACACTTGTTGGCAACCCGCCAATGGTTTGAGTCACGGTCCCAGTAATCCCCTCGGTGACTTGGCCAAACCAAGGGTGGGACGAGGGGAGGGACAAATCGAAGCGGCTGGGGCTGAATCTCAGTGGATCGTGGCAGCAAGGCCACTCCGCCACTTATAATACCTTGTCGCGTATTTAAGTCGTCTGCAAAGGATTCTACCCGCCGCCCAGTGGGGAATTGTGCTTCAAGGCGTCCCATGAGGCTCATCGGCCCGCGGGGTTCACCAACAACACATGCCTGTGGGGGGCCTAGGCCCCATACTACTGGTCGGCAAACGGACGACGGGCGCTCGCATCGCTTAGCATTCAATCATAATCCAACGCACGGTAGCTTCGCGCCACTGGCTCTTCAACCAAGCGCGATGACCAATTGTGCGAATCAACGGTTCCTCTCGTACATGTTGAATTACTATTGAGACACTGTCATCAGTAGGGTAAAACTAACATGTACGATGGTCTAAACCCAGCTCACGTTCCCTATTGGTGGGTGAACAATCCAACACTTGGTGAATTCTGCTTCACATTGATACGAAGAGCCGACATCGAAGGATCAAAAAGCAACGTCGCTATGAACGCTTGGCTGCCACAAGCCAGTTATCCATGTGGTAACTTTTTTAACACCTCTAGCTTCAAATTCCGAAGGACTAAAGGATCGATAGGCAACACTTTCACGGTTCGTATTCGTACTGGAAATCAGAATCAAACGAGCTTTTACCCTTTTGTTCCACACGAGATTTCTGTTCTCGTTGAGCTCATCTTAGGACACCTGCGTTATCTTTTAACAGATGTACCGCCTCAGCCAAACTCCCCACCTGACAATGTCTTCCACCCGGGTCGGCCGCTCGAGGCCGGCCTTGGGTCCAAAAACAGGGGTAGCGCCCCGCCTCCGATTCCCGGAATAAGTGATAAGCCTCTGGCTTATCTAGTTTTATGACTAGATGAACTAGGGTTTATGTACCAATTTATTCGACTTCAATCTCGTTTTCGCCCAAATTTGCCTTGTTTTGTTCCTAAGTTGGACTTTGACTCGTTTTGCGTCTTTTGTGTAGTTTTTAGGTTATTTTGAATAGAATTACGCTTGTGGTTGCTTTCGTTGTTTCAGGTTAAATAAATGAAGCTCTGAGAATCAAGGAAGTCAAGAAGCAATGGGAAAAAACAGTTTTGGAGGTCTCGCCCCGCGAACAGAAGGCTCGCCTCGCGAATAATGAAGACTTGGAGGTCAGAGACCATCACGGCCTAGCCGTGATGTGCATCACGGCCGTGATCTAAAACCACACAAGACAGAGACCATCACGGTCTAGCCGTGATGTGTATCACGGCCGTGACCCAAAATCCACACAAGGCAGAGAGCATCACGGCTTGGCCGTGATTCACATCACGGGCCGTGACAAGAAGACTCGCGTCGCGAGACATCCTTCGCGTCGCGAGGGTTTAAATTCCAGAAGTGCGCCAGAAACAGAAGCCGTCACGGCCAGGCCGTGATGACCATCACGACCGTGACGCGTGGCCTCCTTATAAATAGAGCAGATCAGAACAGAATTAAAAAACTTTTGGGATCAGAATTTTTAGAGGCCTTTTGTAATCCTTATTCTGGGGCTGCGTCTCCCTCTTCTCTTCTCTTAATTCTTAGTCTTAGGATGAGTTCCGATTGCTTGTCTATGAGCATGAGGAACTAATCCCCGTCGTCCGAGGGAACGATGAAGCCACCCATGGCAGTGTAGATTCTATATGATGTATGTCTTTCTCCTCTAATTCAATTCACGTTTTCTCATTCTGATTTGATTGTGTTAATCATATGTGTTGCGTGATTGACTTGTTAACGTGATGAGGCTTAGTCAGCGATTCGCGTTTAGAACTTGAATTAGGATCATCGATCGAATATTGCACGAGAGTGAGTAGGAGATCGGTGCAACCTTATAGGGAACAAGAATTAACAGAATTCGAGATTAGGATTATGAGACCTAGTAAGTAATTAATCCAATCGTCGAATACGTCCTAATGAGCACGAGAGTGGATTTAGGAGAATTTAGGGGTCCCGGTTGACATTGCAATTGAACCTAGGGAGGAATTCATCATCACTTGGGTGTACATATTGGGTAGGTGGATTTGTGACCTTGGATATTTTAGTTTTCTGATTTTTAATTAATTATTTCATTAGATTCGGTAATTGAATTTCTTATATTAATCTCTCTCTCTCAACCTTCTTCTGTAACTTGACCGAACGTATCTGACTTCCCACGGATTAGTCGAATTGGTATCCCAATCCTTGAGTTCGACCTCGGTAATTACTTACCGTGTTATTTTTACTTGCGACGACCCGGTACACTTGCCGGAGTCACAACAAGTTTTTGGCGCCGTTGCCGGGGATTGGCACAACCAATTTTTCTGATTTTAGGGAAGTTTGATTATTTGGTTAAGATCTTTTTCTTTTATTTTTAATTTTATTTTTATTTACCATTATCTCTCTACTTCTTTGATTCCACTTGGTCTTGCCTTGTTTTGTATGCGAGGTACACGAAGGAATGCTTCCGGGTTGCGAATATTGTGATGGGAACCATGACACTTGGAGTTGTCCATTCTACTTCCCTCAAGTATATGTGGAACCATGGCATAATGACAGCGTGCCCCAGAACAATTATCAGAGTCAGAATCAGTATTGGGGTGATATGAGTAGAGACCATCCGGATTTTGCCTGGAGTAATGATGGCGGTGGTCTAGCCTGGCAGCGACAACCTCAACAAAATTGGCAACAACAACCTCAACAGAATTGGCAGCCACAACCTTGGGAGTTGGCTCTTGAGAGGGCCAATGCGGCAATGGATAAGTTAGCGAGTTCTATGGAGACATCATTTGAGAAGGCAAATGCGGCGGTAGAGGAGTTGGGTCAGCTCGTAGAACAACAAAATGAGCGTCTCACAGAGACTTTCCCAGGTGATGCCGAGAACCACCCTAAGAGCCAATGCGAAGCCATAACAACTAGAAGCGATGGGGTGTTGGGATATGACCGGGGTGTAACTAGTTCTCAGGGAGTTGTGGAAGAACTACCACATGTTGAGGAAGAGCAACCTAAGGAAGAGGAGTTGGCAAAGGACAAGGCACTGGAGCAAGGGGGTAGAGATCAAGATGAAGATAAAGTGGCGGAGGATTCCACCATGCTTGCCAAGCAACCTGATTTTGATGCGCTAAATAAATATGTTGGCTTGCATGCATGTGTGGACACCGGTAAATTAGACCCTCCCACTTGTCTAGCACACTTCCTCGTGAAAACACCATTTGACCCGAGAGGAAGTGAGTTCATAATTGAAGAGGTCAATGGAGTTTTCACACACTGGCTGGGTGGAGTAGATAATAAGGTCATATTGCTGCTACGATCTCCACTCCAATTACCATTTGATCCGGGTGGAGGATTTGATATGATGAGCGTCCCTTGGCCTCTGTACCACAGACTATGGGATCCAGGTGGATGCTTCTTAATAAGTCAAGCTCGGGACGTTAAACAAGCGCTTCTTGGGAGGCAACCCAAGCTAGGTATCCCTCTCTTTTCCTAACTTTTGTTTTGTTTTGTTTGTGTTTTTGTTTTTTGTTTGTCACTCTTGAATAATTTGAGAAGATCAAGAGTTGTTGTATGAATGTCGTGTCGGCAAGCTTGTTGGATGTTAATTGAATTTAGCATAGATTGATTGCATTAATTATTTGACCATTGATGATTCCCCCTAGGCTCTGAAAATAGAAAAGTTTAACCCCACTTAAAAATTGAAAACTAAACTTTGAGAATTTTATTGTGATTACTTGATTTATGATAAGTTTGGGGTGAGGGGGTGCACACACTAGGAATCGTATCTCGGTCAAACAATTTGCAAAATGTCCAGGTGAGGATTTGAGCCTCCAACTTTGTTTTTGAATGTGTGAATCACTGTTAAGTTGCACTTTCCCGAATTTGCTTGAATCTCTATATGGTTTGCATGTTTATGTGTTGCATCAAATGATTTAGGCAATGTTCTTTGAATAACTACTTGGCCTGAAATGAACCATCCCTAATGCATGTCCCTAGTTAGCCAAGTTGAGCCCAATTGACTTATTGTTTCTTGATGACCCTACATTACGAGCCAAATCTGAAAAACCATGTTAACCCAATCTTAGGATTAGGAGAGCATGGAAATGAGCAAGAGAAAGGTTGTGAGAAACTAAGTTTGGGGTGGCTACAAGGAGGTATGTCATTTTGGGGTGAGAAAAAGAAAAATAAAGGTTGAAACCCAAGGCAAAAAAAAAAGAAGAAGAAAACAAAAAAAAAATTGCCAAAGGAAAAGGGGCAGAACAAAAAGATTAGCAAGGAAAAGGCTGTAGTCACCCGAGCCCAAATGAAAAATGGAAAAAGGAATTTGAGTGGAAAGAGTGTCAAAATGCTCATGCTCTCTTAGTTCCTAGGGACTTAAGCCTAAATATCCTTCATTATCCTACCCTCAGCCAGGCCCCATTACAACCTTTAAAAGACCTTCTGATGTTGCATGCATGTTTTCGTGGGGACCATTTTTGAGATGAAAATCAAATTCACGGGAAGTGCTCTTGATAAGTGAAATTGAGTGAAAAAGTTGAAAGCCTTGACGAACTGGAGCGAATGAGTGAAATTTTACATACCCTTGTGAGGAAGGCAATTGTTTGAAATAGGTGATCTTCCTTTGTGTGTATCTTTGAGCCTCAACTTAGAGTAATGATGGCATGAATGATAAATTCTCAACTGTTTAAAGTAGATGAATGTGGGGATTACATTGATATAGGGGGGAGATCATTAGAGTAAAACTGTTTTTTTTTTAAGTTGCATTAAATTTGTGCGAAATCAATTGATTCCTTTAGGCTTGCCAAGTCTTGAGTCGTTTTTGAGTTTTAAGCTTGCTTGGGGACAAGCAAGGTTTAAGTTTGGGGTATTTGATAAGCCTCTGGCTTATCTAGTTTTATGACTAGATGAACTAGGGTTTATGTGCCAATTTATTCGAGTTCAATCTCGTTTTCGCCCAAATTTGCCTTGTTTTGTTCCTAAGTTGGACTTTGACTCGTTTTGCGTCTTTTGTGTAGTTTTTAGGTTATTTTGAATAGAATTACGCTTGTGGTTGCTTTCGATGTTTCAGGTTAAATAAATGAAGCTCTGAGAATCAAGGAAGTCAAGAAGCAATGGGAAAAAGCAGTTTTGGAGGTCTCGCCCCGCGAACAGAAGGCTCGCCTCGCGAATAATGAAGACTTGGAAGTCAGAGACCATCACGGCCTAGCCGTGATGTGCATCACGGCCGTGATCTAAAACCACACAAGACAGAGACCATCACGGTCTAGCCGTGATGTGTATCACGGCCGTGACCCAAAATCCACACAAGGCAGAGAGCATCACGGCTTGGCCGTGATTCACATCACGGGCCGTGACAAGAAGACTCGCGTCGTGGGACATCCTTCGCGTCGCGAGGGTTTAAATTCCAGAAGTACGCCAGAAACAGAAGCCGTCACGGCCAGGCCGTGATGACCATCACGGCCGTGACGCGTGGCCTCCTTATAAATAGAGCAGATCAGAACAGAATTAAAAAACTTTTGGGATCAGAATTTTTAAAGGCCTTTTGTAATCCTTATTCTGGGGCTGCGTCTCCCTCTTCTCTTCTCTTAATTCTTAGTCTTAGGATGAGTTCCGATTGCTTGTCTATGAGCATGAGGAACTAATCCCCGTCGTCCGAGGGAACGATGAAGCCACCCATGGCAGTGTAGATTCTATATGATGTATGTCTTTCTCCTCTAATTCAATTCACGTTTTCTAATTCTGATTTGATTGTGTTAATCATATGTGTTGCATGATTGACTTGTTAACGTGATGAGGCTTAGTCAGCGATTCGCGTTTAGAACTTGAATTAGGATCATCGATCGAATATTGCACGAGAGTGAGTAGGAGATTGGTGCAACCTTATAGGGAACAAGAATTAACAGAATTCGAGATTAGGATTATGAGACCTATTAAGTAATTAATCCAATCGTCGAATACGTCCTAATGAGCACGAGAGTGGATTTAGGAGAATTTAGGGGTCCCGGTTGACATTGCAATTGAACCTAGGGAGGAATTCATCATCACTTGGGTGTACATATTGGGTAGGTGGATTTGTGACCTTGGACATTTTAGTTTTCTGATTTTTAATTAATTATTTCATTAGATTCGGTAATTGAATTTCTTATATTAATCTCTCTCTCTCAACCTTCTTCTGTAACTTGACCGAACGTATCTAACTTCCCGCGGATTAGTCGAATTGGTATCCCAATCCTTGAGTTCGACCTCGGTAATTACTTACCGTGTTATTTTTACTTGCGACGACCCGGTACACTTGCCGGAGTCACAACAATAAGTAAAATAACGTTAAAAGTAGTGGTATTTCACTTTCATTGTTTCCAGCTCCCACTTATCCTACACCTCTCAAGTCATTTCACAAAGTCGGACTAGAGTCAAGTTCAATAGGGTCTTCTTTCCCCGCTGATTTCGCCAAGCCCGTTCCCTTGGCTATGGTTTCGCTGGATAGTAGACAGGGACGGTGGGAACCTCAGAGCCATTCATGCGCGTCACTATTTAGATGACGAGGCATTTGGCTGCCTTAAGAGAGTCATTGTTACTCCCGCCGTTTACCCGCGCTTGGTTTAATTTCTTCACATTGACATTCAAAGCACTAGGCAGAAATAACATTGCGTCAACATCCACTAGGACCATCGCAATGCTTTGTTTTAATTAAACAGTCGGATTCCCCTTGTCCGTGCCAGTTCTGAGTCGACTGTTCGACGCCCGGAGAAGAGGCCCCGAAGGGCCTGTTCCCCGACCGGCACGTGGTGACCCGCTCTCGCCGCGGGAGCAGCTCGAGCAGTCCACCGACAACCGACGGGTTCGGGACTGGGACCCCCGTGCCCAACCCTCAGAGCCAATATTTCCGGGGCCCCCGCCGACGTCTCCGGACTCCCTAACGTTGCCGTCAGCCACCACGTCCCGGTTCAGGAATTTTAACCTGATTCCCTTTCGGAGTGCGTGCTCAGAGCGCTATCAGACGGGCTTCCCCCATCCCTTAGGATCGACTAACCCATGTGCAAGTGCCGTTCACATGGAACCTTTCCCCTCTTCAGCCTTCAAAGTTCTCATTTGAATATTTGTTACTACCACCAAGATCTGCATCGACGACCGCTCCGCTCAGGATCACGCCCTGGGTTTTGCGGAGACCGTCGTGCCCTCCTACTCATCTAGGCATGGACCTTGCCCCGATGACCGGGTTTAGGTCGTGCGCTTCAACGCCATCCATTTTTGAGGCTAGTTGATTCGGCAGGGGAGTTGTTACACACTCCTTAGTGGTTTTCGACTTCCATGACCACCGTCATGCTGTCTTAATCAACCGACACCATTTGTGGGGTCTAGGTTAGCATGCAATTGGGCACCGTAACCCGGCTTCCGGTTCATCCCGCATCATCAGTTCTGCTTACCAAAAATGGCCCACTTGGAGCTCTCGATTCCGTGGCAGGGCTCAACGGAGCAGCCGCACCTTCCTACCTATTTAAAGTTTGAGAATATGTTGAGGGCATTGTGTCCCTGATGCCTCTAGTCATTGGCTTTACTCGATATAACTCGCCCGTGGGCTCCAGCTATCCTGAGGGAAACATCGGAGGGAACCAGCTACTAGACGGTTCGATTAGTCTTTCGCCCCTATACCCAAGTCAGACGAATGATTTGCACATCAGTATCGCTGCGGGCCTCCACCAGAGTTTACTCTGGCTTCGCCCCGCTCAGGCATAGTTCACCATCTTTCGGGTCCCGACAGGTATGCTCTCACTCGAACCCTTCACAAAAGATTAGGGTCGGTCGGCGGTACAACCCACAAGGGGATCCCACCAATTAGCTTCCTTGCTCCTTACCGGTTTAATCACCCGCTGGCTCGTACACATGTCAGACTCCTTGATCCATGTTTCAAGACGGGTCCAATGGGGAGCCCACAGTCCGATGCCCGGAGCACGCAGGTTCCTTAGCACGCTGAGCAGGCGCGTGCTACCATCCACAATCACGATGATGACGTCTCCATGAGCATGCCAACAGCACGAGCTTGGGCCACCATCACAATTCGCGTCAGTCAATGCCCCGAGTCGATTGGCAGACCGGCTCTCGCCGTTCCACATCCGACCAAGGCACATCACTGTCCCCCATCCGCTTCCCTCTCGACAATTTCAAGCACTCTTTGACTCTCTTTTCAAAGTCCTTTGGAAGGGGTGGCAAACACCAGATCGACTGAAGGCGCGTCACGAAGGATCCTCGTGATGTTGTTGGTTTTTAAAAATGTTGGCTTTCGATATTTATCATTTTCGTGGGGTACTCGATGGTGTGATGAGGTAGTGGGTGCGCGGCTCCTCGACCTTTTCTGTGGATGGACGTTGTGTTTGGTGATGCCTTCCGGGGCGGAGATGAAGCACCAAGAGATGGGTGATCGTCCTGAAGTGGCCTTGGAAGGGGGGGCAAACACCGGATCGACTGAAGGCGCATCGGAAAGGAACCTTGCGATGTTCTTGGTTTTTAAAAATGATGGCTTCCGATATTTATCAATTTCGTGGGGTACTCAATGGTGTTGTGAGGTTGTGCGAGCGAGGCTCCTCGACCTTGGGTATGGATGAACGTGGTGTTAGGTGATGGCTTCCGGAGTGGAGTTGAAGCACCAAGAGACCCGTGATCGTCCTGATGTGGCCTTGGAAGTGGTGGCATACACCGGATCGACTGAAGGCGCATCGGAAAGGATCCTTGCGATGTTGTTGGTTTTTAAAAATGTTGGCTTTTGTTAGTTATAAATTTTGTGGGGTACTCGATGGTGTGACGAGGCTGTGGGTGCACGGCTCCTCGACCTTAGTTGTCGATGGATGTGGTGTTAGGTGACGCCTTCCGGGGCAGAGCCGAAGCACCAAGAGAGAGGTGATCGTCCTGAAGTGGCCTTGGAAGTGGTGGAAAATACCAGATCGACTGAAGGCACATCGGAAAGGAACCTTGCGATGTTGTTGGTTTTTAAAAATGTTGGCTTTCG
Organism: Sophora flavescens; assembly: GCA_030762895.1. NCBI lineage: Eukaryota > Viridiplantae > Streptophyta > Magnoliopsida > Fabales > Fabaceae > Sophora > Sophora flavescens. The sequence continues at coordinate 852,989 of JAUPTC010000012.1, read as the reverse complement.
ATATTTATCAATTTCGAGGGGTACTCGATGGTGTGGTGAGGTTGCGGGTGTGCTGATCCTCGACCTTGTGATGTTGTTGCTTTTTAAAAATGTTGGCTTTTGATAGTTATAAATTTCGTGGGGTAATCGATGGTGTGGCGAGGCTGTGGGTGCACGGCTCCTCGACCTTGGTTGTGGATGGACGTGGTGTTAGGTGATGCGTTCCAGGGCGGAACCGTACCACCTAGAGACGGGTGTTCGTCCGGAAGTGGGCTGGAAGGGGTGGCAAACACCAGATCTCCTGAAGGCACATCGGAAAGGATCCTTGCGATGTAGTTGGTTTTTAAAAATGTTGGCTTTCGATATTTATCAATTTTGTAGGGTACTCAATGGTCTGGCGAGACTGTGGGTGCGCGGCTCCTCGACCTTGGTTGTGAATGGATGTGGTTTTAGGTGATGCCTTCCGTGGCGGAGGCGAAGCACCAAGATACGGGTGAACATCCAGAAGTGGCCTTGGAAGGGGTGGCAAACACCAGATCTACTGAAGGATCATCGGAAAGGATCATCGTGATGTTGTTGGTTTTTAAAAATGTTTGCTTTCGATATTTATCAATTTCGTGGGGTACTCGATGGTGTGGTGAGGATTTGGGTGTGCGGCTCCTCGACCTTTTCTGTGGATGGACGTGGTGTTAGGTGATGCCTTCCAGGACGGAGCCGAAGCATCAAGAGATGGGTGACCGTCTTGATGTGGCCTTGGAAGTGGTGGCAAACACCGGATCGACTGAAGGCGCATCGGAAAGGATCCTTGCGATGTTGTTGTTTTTTAAAAATGTTGGCTTTCGATATTTATAAATGTCGTGGGGTACTCGATGTTGTGGTGAGGCTGTGGCTGTGCGGCACCTCAACCTTTTATGTGGATGGACATGGTGGTGGGGTGATGCCTTCCGGTGCGGAGACGAAGCACCAAGAGACGGGTGATCGTCCTGAAGTGGCCTTGGAACGGGTGGCAAACACCGGATCGACTGAAAGCGCATCGGAAAGGATCCTTGCGATGTTGTTGGTTTTTAAAAATTTTGACTTTCGATATTTATCAATTTCGTGGGGTACTCCATGGTGTGGCGTGCTTGTGGGTGCGCGGCTCCTCGACCTTGGTTATGGATGGATGTGGTGTTAGGTGATGCCTTCCGTGGCGGAGCCGAAGCACCAAGAGACGGGTGATCATCCAGAAGTGGCCTTGGAAGGGGTGGCAAATAGCATATCGACTGAAGGCGAATCAGAAAGGAACCTCGTGATGTTGTTGGTTTTTAAAAATGTTGGCTTTCGGTATTTATTAATTTCTTGGGGCACTTGATGGTGTGGTCAGGCTATGGGTGCGAGCCTCCTCGACCTTTTCTGTGGATGGACATGGTGTTAGGTGATGCCTTCTGGATCTGAGCCGAAGCACCATAAGACCGGTGATCGTCCTGATGTGGCCTTGGAAGTGGTGGCCAACACCGGATCGACTGAAGGCGCATCGGAAAGGATCCTTGTGATGTTGTTGGTTTTTAAAAATGTTGGCTTTCGATATTTATCAATTTCGTGGGGAACTCGATGGTGTGGTGAGGATGTGGGAGCATGGCTCATCGACCCTTTCTGTGGATGGACGTGGTGTTATGTGATGGCTTCCGGGGTGGACTTGAAGCACCAAGAGACCCGTGATCGTCCTGATGTGGCCTTGGAATTGGTGGCAAACACCGGATCGACTGAAGGCGCATCGGAAAGGATCCTTGCGATGTTGTTGGTTTTTAAAATGTTCGCTTTTGTTAGTTATAAATTTCGTGGGGTACTCGATGGTGTGATGAGGCTGTGGGTGCACGGCTCCTCGATCTTGGTTGTAGATGGATGTGGTGTTAGGTGATGCCTTCCGGGGCGGAGCCGAAGCACCAGGAGACAGGTGATCGTCCTGAAGTGGCCTTGGAAGTGGTGGCAAACACCAGATCGACTGAAGGCGCATCGGAAAGGATCCTTGCGATGTTGTTGTTTTTTAAAAATGTTGGCTTTCGATATTTATCAATTTCGAGGGGTACTCGATGGTGTGGTGAGGTTGCGGGTGTGCGGATCCTCGACCTTGCGATGTTGTTGCTTTTTAAAAATGTTGGCTTTTGATAGTTATAAATTCGTGGGGTAATCGATGGTGTGGCGAGGCTATGGGTGCACGGCTCCTCGACCTTGGTTGTGGATGGACGTGGTGTTAGGTGATGCGTTCCATGGCGGAACCGTACCACCTAGAGACGGGTGTTCGTCCGGAAGTGGGCTGGAAGGGGTGGCAAACACCAGATCTCCTGAAGGCGCATCGGAAAGGATCCTTGCGATGTAGTTGGTTTTTAAAAATGCTGGCTATCGATATTTATCAATTTTGTGGGGTAATCAATGGTCTGGCGAGACTGTGGGTGCGCGGCTCCTCGACCTTGGTTGTGAATGGATGTGGTTTTAGGTGATGCCTTCCGTGGCGGAGGCGAAGCACCAAGATACGGGTGAACATCCAGAAGTGGCCTTGGAAGGGGTGGCAAACACCAGATCTACTGAAGGATCATCGGAAAGGATCATCGTGATGTTGTTGGTTTTTAAAAATGTTTGCTTTCGATATTTATCAATTTCGTGGGGTACTCGATAGTGTGGTGAGGCTTTGGGTGTGCGGCTCCTCGACCTTTTCTGTGGATGGACGTGGTGTTAGGTGATGCCTTCCAGGACGGAGCCGAAGCATCAAGAGATGGGTGACCGTCTTGATGTGGCCTTGGAAGTGGTGGCAAACACCGGATCGACTGAAGGCGCATCGGAAAGGATCCTTGCGATGTTGTTGTTTTTTAAAAATGTTGGCTTTCGATATTTATAAATGTCGTGGGGTACTCGATGTTGTGGTGAGGCTGCGGCTGTGCGGCACCTCAACCTTTTATGTGGATGGACGTGGTGGTGGGGTGATGCCTTCCGGTGCGGAGACGAAGCACCAAGAGACGGGTGATCGTCCTGAAGTGGCCTTGGAACGGGTGGCAAACACCGGATCGACTGAAAGCGCATCGGAAAGGATCCTTGCGATGTTGTTGGTTTTTAAAAATTTTGACTTTCGATATTTATCAATTTCGTGGGGTACTCCATGGTGTGGCGTGCTTGTGGGTGCGCGGCTCCTCGACCTTGGTTATGGATGGATGTGGTGTTAGGTGATGCCTTATGTGGCGGAGCCGAAGCACCAAGAGACGGGTGATCATCCAGAAGTGGCCTTGGAAGGGGTGGCAAATAGCATATCGACTGAAGGTGAATCAGAAAGGAACCTCGTGATGTTGTTGGTTTTTAAAAATGTTGGCTTTCGGTATTTATTAATTTCGTGGGGCACTCGATGGTGTGGTCAGGCTATGGGTGCGAGCCTCCTCGACCTTTTCTGTGGATGGACATGGTGTTAGGTGATGCCTTCTGGATCTGAGCCGAAGCACCATAAGACCGGTGATCGTCCTGATGTGGCCTTGGAAGTGGTGGCCAACACCGGATCGACTGAAGGCGCATCGGAAAGGATCCTTGTGATGTTGTTGGTTTTTAAAAATGTTGGCTTTCGATATTTATCAATTTCGTGGGGAACTCGATGGTGTGGTGAGGATGTGGGAGCATGGCTCATCGACCCTTTCTGTGGATGGACGTGGTGTTAGGTGATGGCTTCCGGGGTGGAGTTGAAGCACCAAGAGACCCGTGATCGTCCTGATGTGGCCTTGGAAGTGGTGGCAAACACCGGATCGACTGAAGGCGCATCGGAAAGGATCCTTGCGATGTTGTTGGTTTTTAAAATGTTGGCTTTTGTTAGTTATAAATTTCGTGGGGTACTCGATGGTGTGATGAGGCTGTGGGTGCACGGCTCCTCGATCTTGGTTGTAGATGGATGTGGTGTTAGGTGATGCCTTCCGGGGCGGAGTCGAAGCACCAGGAGACAGGTGATCGTCCTGAAGTGGCCTTGGAAGTGGTGGCAAACACCAGATCGACTGAAGGCGCATCGGAAAGGATCCTTGCGATGTTGTTGTTTTTTAAAAATGTTGGCTTTCGATATTTATCAATTTCGAGGGGTACTCGATGGTGTGGTGAGGTTGCGGGTGTGCGGATCCTCGACCTTGCGATGTTGTTGCTTTTTAAAAATGTTGGCTTTTGATAGTTATAAATTCGTGGGGTAATCGATGGTGTGGCGAGGCTATGGGTGCACGGCTCCTCGACCTTGGTTGTGGATGGACGTGGTGTTAGGTGATGCGTTCCATGGCGGAACCGTACCACCTAGCGACGGGTGTTCGTCCGGAAGTGGGCTGGAAGGGGTGGCAAACACCAGATCTCTTGAAGGCGCATCGGAAAGGATCCTTGCGATGTAGTTGGTTTTTAAAAATGCTGGCTATCGATATTTATCAATTTTGTGGGGTACTCAATGGTCTGGCGAGACTGTGGTTGCGCGGCTCCTCGACCTTGGTTGTGAATGGATGTTGTTTTAGGTGATGCCTTCCGTGGGGGAGGCGAAGCACCAAGATACGGGTGAACATCCATAAGTGGCCTTGGAAGGGGTGGCAAACACCAGATCCATCAAGGCTCATCGGAAAGGATCATCGTGATGTTGTTGGTTTTTAAAAATGTTTGCTTTCGATATTTATCAATTTCGTGGGGTACTCGATGGTGTGGTGAGGTTTTGGGTGCGCGGCTCCTCGACCTTTTCTGCGGATGGACGTGGTGTTAGGTGATGCGTTCCATGGCGGAACCGTACCACCTAGAGACGGGTGTTCGTCCGGAAGTGGGCTGGAAGGGGTGGCAAACACCAGATTTCCTGAAGGCGCATCGGAAAGGATCCTTGCGATGTAGTTGGTTTTTAAAAATGCTGGCTATCGATATTTATCAATTTTGTGGGGTAATCAATGGTCTGGCGAGACTGTGGGTGCGCGGCTCCTCGACCTTGGTTGTGAATGGATGTGGTTTTAGGTGATGCCTTCCGTGGCGGAGGCGAAGCACCAAGATACGGGTGAACATCCAGAAGTGGCCTTGGAAGGGGTGGCAAACACCAGATCTACTGAAGGATCATCGGAAAGGATCATCGTGATGTTGTTGGTTTTTAAAAATGTTTGCTTTCGATATTTATCAATTTCGTGGGGTACTCGATAGTGTGGTGAGGCTTTGGGTGTGCGGCTCCTCGACCTTTTATGTGGATGGACGTGGTGTTAGGTGAAGCCTTCCAGGACGGAGCCGAAGCATCAAGAGATGGGTGAACGTCTAGATGTGGCCTTGGAAGTGGTGGCAAACACCGGATCGACTGAAGGCGCATCGGAAAGGATCCTTGCGATGTTGTTGTTTTTTAAAAATGTTGGCTTTCGATATTTATAAATGTCGTGGGGTACTCGATGTTGTGGTGAGGCTGTGGCTGTGCGGCACCTCAACCTTTTATGTGGATGGACGTGGTGGTGGGGTGATGCCTTCCGGTGCGGAGACGAAGCACCAAGAGACGGGTGATCGTCCTGAAGTGGCCTTGGAATGGGTGGCAAACACCGGATCGACTGAAAGCGCATCGGAAAGGATCCTTGCGATGTTGTTGGTTTTTAAAAATTTTGACTTTCGATATTTATCAATTTCGTGGGGTACTCCATGGTGTGGCGTGCTTGTGGGTGCGCGGCTCCTCGACCTTGGTTATGGATGGATGTGGTGTTAGGTGATGCCTTCTGTGGCGGAGCCGAAGCACCAAGAGACGGGTGATCATCCAGAAGTGGCCTTGGAAGGGGTGGCAAATAGCATATCGACTGAAGGCGAATCAGAAAGGAACCTCGTGATGTTGTTGGTTTTTAAAAATGTTGGCTTTCGGTATTTATTAATTTCGTGGGGCACTCGATGGTGTGGTCAGGCTATGGGTGCGAGCCTCCTCGACCTTTTCTGTGGATGGACATGGTGTTAGGTGATGCCTTCTGGATCTGAGCCGAAGCACCATAAGACCGGTGATCGTCCTGATGTGGCCTTGGAAGTGGTGGCCAACACCGGATCGACTGAAGGCGCATCGGAAAGGATCCTTGTGATGTTGTTGGTTTTTAAAAATGTTGGCTTTCGATATTTATCAATTTCGTGGGGAACTCGATGGTGTGGTGAGGATGTGGGAGCATGGCTCATCGACCCTTTCTGTGGATGGACGTGGTGTTAGGTGATGGCTTCCGGGGTGGAGTTGAAGCACCAAGAGACCCGTGATCGTCCTGATGTGGCCTTGGAAGTGGTGGCAAACACCGGATCGACTGAAGGCGCATCGGAAAGGATCCTTGCGATGTTGTTGGTTTTTAAAATGTTGGCTTTTGTTAGTTATAAATTTCGTGGGGTACTCGATGGTGTGATGAGGCTGTGGGTGCACGGCTCCTCGATCTTGGTTGTAGATGGATGTGGTGTTAGGTGATGCCTTCCGGGGCGGAGCCGAAGCACCAGGAGACAGGTGATCGTCCTGAAGTGGCCTTGGAAGTGGTGGCAAACACCAGATCGACTGAAGGCGCATCGGAAAGGATCCTTGCGATGTTGTTGTTTTTTAAAAATGTTGGCTTTCGATATTTATCAATTTCGAGGGGTACTCGATGGTGTGGTGAGGTTGCGGGTGTGCGGATCCTCGACCTTGCGATGTTGTTGCTTTTTAAAAATGTTGGCTTTTGATAGTTATAAATTCGTGGGGTAATCGATGGTGTGGCGAGGCTATGGGTGCACGGCTCCTCGACCTTGGTTGTGGATGGACGTGGTGTTAGGTGATGCGTTCCATGGCGGAACCGTACCACCTAGCGACGGGTGTTCGTCCGGAAGTGGGCTGGAAGGGGTGGCAAACACCAGATCTCTTGAAGGCGCATCGGAAAGGATCCTTGCGATGTAGTTGGTTTTTAAAAATGCTGGCTATCGATATTTATCAATTTTGTGGGGTACTCAATGGTCTGGCGAGACTGTGGTTGCGCGGCTCCTCGACCTTGGTTGTGAATGGATGTTGTTTTAGGTGATGCCTTCCGTGGGGGAGGCGAAGCACCAAGATACGGGTGAACATCCATAAGTGGCCTTGGAAGGGGTGGCAAACACCAGATCTACTGAAGGCTCATCGGAAAGGATCATCGTGATGTTGTTGGTTTTTAAAAATGTTTGCTTTCGATATTTATCAATTTCGTGGGGTACTCGATGGTGTGGTGAGGTTTTGGGTGCGCGGCTCCTCGACCTTTTCTGCGGATGGACGTGGTGTTATGTGATGCCTTCCGGGGCGGAGCCGAAGCACCAAGAGATGGGTGATCATCCTGATGTGGCCTTCGAAGTGGTGGCAAACACCGGATCGACTGAAGGCGTATCGAAAAGGATCCTTGCGATGTTGTTGTTTTTTAAAAATGTTGGCTTTGGTTATGGGGGGTGGTTGTGGGGGGGGGGGGGGGCGGCGCCCCGGGGGTGGGGGGGGTGGGGGTGGGGGTGGGGGTGAGACGAAGCTCCAAGAGACGGGTGATCGTCCTGAAGTGGCCTTGGAAGGGGTGGCAAACACCGGATCGACTGAAAGCGCATCGGAAAGGATCCCTGCGATGTTGTTGGTTTTTAAAAATGTTGGCTTTCGATATTTATCAATTTCGTGGGGTACTCCATGGTGTGCCGTGCTTGT
>JAUPTC010000012.1:786963-844880 GCA_030762895.1 Sophora flavescens | reverse complement strand
ACTTTCATTGTGGAAGGACGTGATGTTAGGTGATGCCTTCTGGGGCGGAACAGCGGAACCTAGAGACGGGTGTTCGTCCTGAAGTGGGCTTGGAAGGGGTGGCAAACACGAGATCTCCTGAAGGCACATCGGAAAGGATCCTTGCTATGTTGTTGGTTTTTAAAAATGCCGGATTTCGATATTTATCAATTTCGTCGGGTACTCAATGGTGTGGCGAGGTTGTGGGTGCGTGGTTCCTCTACCTTGGTTGTGGATGGATGTGGTGTTAGTTGATGCCTTCCGTGGCGGAGCCGAACCACCAAGAGACGTGTGATCATCCAGAAGTGGCCTTGGAAGGGGTGGCAAACACCAGATCGACTGAAGGCGCATCGGAAAGGATCCTCGTGATGTTGTTTGTTTTTAAAAATGTTGGCTTTAGATATTTATCAATTCCGTGGGCTACTCGATGGTGTGGTGAGGCTGTGGTTGGGCGGTTCCTCGACCTTCTCTATGGATGGACGTGGTGTTAGGTGATTCCTTCCGGGGCGGAGCAGAAGCACCAAGAGACTGGAGATCGTCCTGAAGTGGTCTTGGAAGGGGTGGCATACTCCAGATCTACTGAAGGTGCATTGGAAAGGATCCTCGTGATGTTGTTGGTTTTTTAAAAATGTTGGTTTTCGATATTTATTAATTTCGTGGGGTACTCGATGGTGTGGTGAGGCTGTGGGTGCACGGCTCCATACCTTTTCTGGAGATGGACGTGGTGTTAGGTGATGCCTTCCGGGGCGGAGCCGAAGCACCAAGAGACTGGTGATCGTTCTGAAGTGGCCTAGGAATTGGTGGCATACACCGAATAGACTGAAGGCGCAACGGAAAGGATCCTTGCGATGTTGTTAGTTTTTTAAAATGTTGGCTTTCGATATTTATCAATTTCGTGGGGTACTCGATGTTGTGGCGAGGCTGTGGGTGCACGGCTCCTCGACCTTGGGTGTGGATGGACGTGCTGTTAAGTGATGCCTTCCTGGGTGGAGCCGAAGCATTAAGAGACGGGTGATCATCCTGAAGTGGTCTTGTAAGGGGTGGCAAACACCAGATCGGTTGAAGGCGCATTGGAAAGGATCCTTGTGATGTTGTTGGTTTTTAAAAATGTTGGCTTTCGAAATAAAACAATTCTGTGGGGTACTTAATGGTGTGGTGAGGCTGTGGTTGTGTGGTTCATCGACCTTGGCTGTGGATGGACATGGTGTTAGGTGATGCCTTCCGGGGCGGAGCCGAAGCACCAGAGACGGGTGATCATCCTGAAGTGGGCTTGAATGGGGGTGGCAAACACCAGATCGGCTGCAGGCGCATCAGAAAGGATCCACTTGATGTTGGTTGTTTTTAAAAATATTGGCTTTCGATATTTATCAATTTCGTGGGGTAGTCGATGGCGTGGCGAGGCTGTGGGTGCGCGGCTTCTCGACTTTCATTGTGGATGGGCGTGGTGTTAGGTTATGCCTTCCGGGGAGGAACCGAAGCACCAAGAGACGGGCCAACGTCCTGAAGTGGCCTTGGAAGGGGTGGCAAATACCAGATCACCATAAGACGCATAGGAAAGGATCCTTGCGATGTTGTTAGTTTATAAAAATGTTGGCTTTCGATATTTATCAATTTCGTGGGGTACTCGATGGTGTGGAGAGGTTGTGGGTGTGCGGTTCCTCGACCTTGGTTGTGGAAGGACGTGACGTTAGTATATGGCTCCCAAGGCGGAGCCGAAGCACCAAGACCCGAGTAATCGTCCTGAAGTGGCCTTGGATGGGGTGGCAAACACCAGATCGGCTGAAGGCGCATCGGAAAGGATCCTAGTGATATTGTTGGTTTTTAAAAATGTTGGCTTTCGATATTTATCAATTTTGTGGGGTACTCGATGGTGTGGTGAGGCTGTGGGTGTGCGGATCCTCGACCTTGGCTGTGGATGGACGTGGTGTTAGGTGATGCCTTTCGCGGCGGAGCCGAAGCACCAAAGACGGGTGATCGTCCTGAAGTGGGCTTGGATGGGGGTGGCAAACACCAGATCGACTGAAGGCGCATCGAAAGGATCCACTTGATGTTGTTGGTTTTTAAATAGCAGTTTACAGCCGCACAATCCAGAGAGAGACTGAAATTAGACAACTTTTACAATCATTCTTTTTGTTTTTACATTATTGGGCTTAATTACTCAACATTGTTAATTTTCGTATTTTTCACTCATCCTAACCTTGTTGCCTTGCGCAGAGAATAACTAGAGCTACATATATCGGATTTTAGTGATCTTGTTGTCCCTAGAAAGATAAGGAAGAGACCTACAATTTTAGGTGTCATAAGAATTGTCAAATTAGGACAAAATCAAGGCTAAATTGGGTCCCGAGTTCTCTGGCGCGAATCAGTGCGCAGTCCATTATGTTCCTTCTCTTAAATGGGCCTAACTTACTCATCTTAAGCCCAATTAAGGCACATGATAACTTGTTGGAAAGCTTATTCGGAGGCCATTAATTTGGTGTAGGGTTTAGGTCAGGATTAATAAGAATAAATAGCAGTTTACAGCCGTACAAGCGAGAGAGAGACGGAAATTAGACAACTTTTACCATCAATGTTTTTGCTTTTACATTATTGGGCTTAATTGGGCTTAATTGCTAAACATTGTTAATTTTCGGATTTTTCACTCATCCTGACCTAGTTGCCTTGCACAGAGCATAACTAGAGCTACAGATATCGGATTTTGGTGATCTTGCTACCCCTAGAAAGATAAGGAAGAGACCTACAATTTCAAGTTTCATAAGAATTGTCAAATTAGGACGAAATCAAGGCTAAATTGGTTCCCGAGTTCTCTGGCGCGGATCAGTGCGCAGTCCATGATGTTCCTTCACTTAAATGGGCCTAACTTACTCATCTTAAGCCCAATTAAGGCATACGATACCTTGTTGTAAAAGTTATTCAGAGGCCCTTAATTTGGAATAGGGTTAGGTCAGGATTAATAAGCATAAGTAGCAGTTTACAGCCGCACAATCCAGAGAGAGACTGAAATTAGACAACTTTTACAATCATTGTTTTTGTTTTTACATTATTGGGCTTAATTACTAAACATTGTTAATTTTCGGATTTTTCACTCATCCTGACCTTGTTGCCTTGGGAAGAGAATAACTAGAGCTACATATATCGGATTTTAGTGATCTTGCTGTCCCTAGAAAGATAAGGAAGAGACCTACAATTTCAGGTGTCATTAGAATTGTCAAATTAGGCCAAAATCAAGGCTAAATTGGGTCCCGAGTTCTCTGGCGCGGATCAGTGCGCAGTCCATTATGTTCCTTCTCTTAAATGGGCCTAACTTACTCATCTTAAGCCCAATTAAGGCACATGATAACTTGTTGGAAAGCTTATTCAGAGGCCCTTAATTTGGTCTAGGGTTAGGTCAGGATTAATAAGAATAAATAGCAGTTTACAGCCGTACAAGTGAGAGAGAGACGGAAATTAGACAACTTTTACCATCAATGTTTTTGCTTTTACATTATTGGGCTTAATTGGGCTTAATTGCTAAACATTGTTAATTTTCGGATTTTTCACTCATCCTGACCTTGTTGCCTTGCGTAGAGGATAACTAAAGCTACAGATATCCGATTTTGGTGATATTGCTGCCCCTAGAAAGATAAGGAAGAGACCTACAATTTCAGGTTTCATAAGAATTGTCAAATTAGGCCGAAATCAAGGCTAAATTGGTTCCCGACTTCTCTGGCGCGGATCAGTGTGCAGTCCATGATGTTCCTTCACTTAAATGGGCCTAACTTACTCATATTAAGCCCAATTAAGGCATATGATACCTTGTTTGAAAGCTTATTCAGAGGCCCTTAATTTGGTCTAGGGTTAGGTCAGGAATAATTAGCCTAAATAGCAGCTTACAGCCGCACAAGCCTGAGTGAGACTGAAATTAGACAACTTTTACAATCATTGTTTTTGTTTTTACATTATTGGGCTTAATTACTAAACATTGTTAATTTTCGGATTTTTCACTCATCCTGACCTTGTTGCCTTGGGAAGAGAATAACTAGAGCTACATATATCGGATTTTAGTGATCTTGCTGTCCCTAGAAAGATAAGGAAGAGACCAACAATTTCAGGTGTCATTAGAATTGTCAAATTAGGCCAAAATCAAGGCTAAATTGGGTCCCGAGTTCTCTGGCGCGGATCGGTCTGTGATCCATTATGTTCCTTCTCTTAAATGGGCCTAACTTACTCATCTTAAGCCCAATTAAGGCACATGATAACTTGTTGGAAAGCTTATTCAGAGGCCCTTAATTTGGTCTAGGGTTAGGTCAGGATTAATAAGAATAAATAGCAGTTTACAGCCGTACAAGTGAGAGAGAGACGGAACCATCAATGTTTTTGCTTTTACATTATTGGGCTTAATTGGGCTTAATTGCTAAACATTGTTAATTTTCGGATTTTTCACTCATCCTGACCTTGTTGCCTTGCGTAGAGGATAACTAAAGCTACGAGATATCCGATTTTGGTGATATTGCTGCCCCTAGAAAGATAAGGAAGAGACCTACAATTTCGGGTTTCATAAGAATTGTCAAATTAGGGCGAAATCAAGGCTAAATTGGTTCCCGACTTCTCTGGCGCGGATCGGTGTGCGATCCATGATGTTCCTTCACTTAAATGGGCCTAACTTACTCATATTAAGCCCAATTAAGGCATATGATACCTTGTTGGAAAGCTTATTCAGAGGCCCTTAATTTGGAATAGGGTTAGGTCAGGAATAATTAGCCTAAATAGCAGCTTACAGCCGCACAAGCCAGAGTGAGACTGAAATTAGACAACTTTTACAATCATTGTTTTTGTTTTTACATTATTGGGCTTAATTACTAAACATTGTTAATTTTCGGATTTTTCACTCATCCTGACCTTGTTGCCTTGGGAAGAGAATAACTAGAGCTACATATATCGGATTTTAGTGATCTTGCTATCCCTAGAAAGATAAGGAAGAGACCTACAATTTCAGGTGTCATTAGAATTGTCAAATTAGGCCAAAATCAAGGCTAAATTGGGTCCCGAGTTCTCTGGCGCGGATCAGTGCGCAGTCCATTATGTTCCTTCTCTTAAATGGGCCTAACTTACTCATCTTAAGCCCAATTAAGGCACATGATAACTTGTTGGAAAGCTTATTCAGAGGCCCTTAATTTGGTCTAGGGTTAGGTCAGGATTAATAAGAATAAATAGCAGTTTACAGCCGTACAAGTGAGAGAGAAGACGGAACCATCAATGTTTTTGCTTTTACATTATTGGGCTTAATTGGGCTTAATTGCTAAACATTGTTAATTTTCGGATTTTTCACTCATCCCGACCTTGTTGCCTTGCGTAGAGGATAACTAAAGCTACGAGATATCCGATTTTGGTGATATTGCTGCCCCTAGAAAGATAAGGAAGAGACCTACAATTTCAGGTTTCATAAGAATTGTCAAATTAGGCCGAAATCAAGGCTAAATTGGTTCCCAGACTTCTCGGCGCGGATCGGTGTGCGATCCATGATGTTCCTTCACTTAAATGGGCCTAACTTACTCATATTAAGCCCAATTAAGGCATATGATACCTTGTTGGAAAGCTTATTCAGAGGCCCTTAATTTGGAATAGGGTTAGGTCAGGAATAATTAGCCTAAATAGCAGCTTACAGCCGCACAAGCCAGAGTGAGACTGAAATTAGACAACTTTTACAATCATTGTTTTTGTTTTTACATTATTGGGCTTAATTACTAAACATTGTTAATTTTCGGATTTTTCACTCATCCTGACCTTGTTGCCTTGGGAAGAGAATAACTAGAGCTACATATATCGGATTTTAGTGATCTTGCTTGTCCCTAGAAAGATAAGGAAGAGACCTACAATTTCAGGTGTCATTAGAATTGTCAAATTAGGCCAAAATCAAGGCTAAATTGGGTCCCAGAGTTCTGCAGGCGCGGATCGGTCTGTGATCCATTATGTTCCTTCTCTTAAATGGGCCTAACTTACTCATCTTAAGCCCAATTAAGGCACATGATAACTTGTTGGAAAGCTTATTCAGAGGCCCTTAATTTGGTCTAGGGTTAGGTCGGGATTAATAAGAATAAATAGCAGTTTACAGCCGTACAAGTGAGAGAGAGAGACGGACCCATCAATGTATTTGCTTTTACATTATTTGTCTTAATTGGGCTTAATTGCTAAACATTGTTAATTTTCGGATTTTTCACTCATCCTGACCTTGTTGCCTTGCGTAGAGGATAACTAAAGCTACGAGATATCCGATTTTGGTGATATTGCTGCCCCTAGAAAGATAAGGAAGAGACCTACAATTTCAGGTTTCGTAAGAATTGTCAAATTAGGCCGAAATCAAGGCTAAATTGGTTCCCAGACTTCTTCGGCGCGGATCGGTGTGCGATCCATGATGTTCCTTCACTTAAATGGGCCTAACTTACTCATATTAAGCCCAATTAAGGCATATGATACCTTGTTGGAAAGCTTATTGAGAGGCCCTTAATTTGGAATAGGGTTAGGTCGGGAATAATTAGCCTAAATAGCAGCTTACAGCCGCACAAGCCAGAGTGAGACTGAAATTAGACAACTTTTACAATCATTGTTTTTGTTTTTACATTATTGGGCTTAATTACTAAACATTGTTAATTTTCGGATTTTTCACTCATCCTGACCTTGTTGCCTTGGGAAGAGAATAACTAGAGCTACATATATCGGAGTTTAGTGATCTTGCTTTGTCCCTAGAAAGATAAGGAAGAGACCTACAATTTCAGGTGTCATTAGAATTGTCAAATTAGGCCAAAATCAAGGCTAAATTGGGTCCCGAGTTCTCCGGCGCGGATCGGTCTGTGATCCATTATGTTCCATCTCTTAAATGGGCCTAACTTACTCATCTTAAGCCCAATTAAGGCACATGATAACTTGTTGGAAAGCATATTCGGAGGCCCTTAATTTGGTCTAGGGTTAGGTCAGGATTAATAAGAATAAATAGCAGTTTACAGCCGTACAAGTGAGAGAGAGACGGAACCATCAATGTTTTTGCTTTTACATTATTGGGCTTAATTGGGCTTAATTGCTAAACATTGTTAATTTTCGGATTTTTCACTCATCCTGACCTTGTTGCCTTGCGTAGAGGATAACTAAAGCTACAGATATCCGATTTTGGTGATATTGCTGCCCCTAGAAAGATAAGGAAGAGACCTACAATTTCAGGTTTCATAAGAATTGTCAAATTAGGCCGAAATCAAGGCTAAATTGGTTCCCGAGTTCTCTGGCGCGGATCAGTGTGCGATCCATGATGTTCCTTCACTTAAATGGGCCTAACTTACTCATATTAAGCCCAATTAAGGCATATGATACCTTGTTGGAAAGCTTATTCAGAGGCCCTTAATTTGGAATAGGGTTAGGTCAGGAATAATTAGCCTAAATAGCAGCTTACAGCCGCACAAGCCAGAGTGAGACTGAAATTAGACAACTTTTACAATCATTGTTTTTGTTTTTACATTATTGGGCTTAATTACTAAACATTGTTAATTTTCGGATTTTTCACTCATCCTGACCTTGTTGCCTTGGGAAGAGAATAACTAGAGCTACATATATCGGATTTTAGTGATCTTGCTGTCCCTAGAAAGATAAGGAAGAGACCTACAATTTCAGGTGTCATTAGAATTGTCAAATTAGGCCAAAATCAAGGCTAAATTGGGTCCCGAGTTCTCTGGCGCGGATCAGTGCGCAGTCCATTATGTTCCTTCTCTTAAATGGGCCTAACTTACTCATCTTAAGCCCAATTAAGGCACATGATAACTTGTTGGAAAGCTTATTCGGAGGCCCTTAATTTGGTCTAGGGTTAGGTCAGGATTAATAAGAATAAATAGCAGTTTACAGCCGTACAAGTGAGAGAGAGACGGAACCATCAATGTTTTTGCTTTTACATTATTGGGCTTAATTGGGCTTAATTGCTAAACATTGTTAATTTTCGGATTTTTCACTCATCCTGACCTTGTTGCCTTGCGTAGAGGATAACTAAAGCTACAGATATCCGATTTTGGTGATATTGCTGCCCCTAGAAAGATAAGGAAGAGACCTACAATTTCGGGTTTCATAAGAATTGTCAAATTAGGCGAAATCAAGGCTAAATTGGTTCCCGAGTTCTCTCGGCGCGGATCGGTGTGCGATCCATGATGTTCCTTCACTTAAATGGGCCTAACTTACTCATATTAAGCCCAATTAAGGCATATGATACCTTGTTGGAAAGCTTATTCAGAGGCCCTTAATTTGGAATAGGGTTAGGTCGGGAATAATTAGCCTAAATAGCAGCTTACAGCCGCACAAGCCGGCAGTGAGACTGAAATTAGACATCTTTGACATTGATTGTTTTTTTTTTTACTTTATTGGGCTTAATTTCTAAACATTGTTAATTTTCGGATTTTTCACTCATCCTGACCTTGTTGCCTTGGGAAGAGAATAACTAGAGCTACATATATCGGATTTTAGTGATCTTGCTGTCCCTAGAAAGATAAGGAAGAGACCTACAATTTCAGGTGTCATTAGAATTGTCAAATTAGGCCAAAATCAAGGCTAAATTGGGTCCAGAGTTCTCTCGGCGCGGATCGGTCTGTGATCCATTATGTTCCTTCTCTTAAATGGGCCTAACTTACTCATCTTAAGCCCAATTAAGGCACATGATAACTTGTTGGAAAGCTTATTCGAGAGGCCCTTAATTTGGTCTAGGGTTAGGTCGAGGATTAATAAGAATAAATAGCAGTTTACAGCCGTACAAGTGAGAGAGAGACGGAACCATCAATGTTTTTGCTTTTACATTATTGGGCTTAATTGGGCTTAATTGCTAAACATTGTTAATTTTCGGATTTTTCACTCATCCTGACCTTGTTGCCTTGCGTAGAGGATAACTAAAGCTACAGATATCCGATTTTGGTGATATTGCTGCCCCTAGAAAGATAAGGAAGAGACCTACAATTTCAGGTTTCATAAGAATTGTCAAATTAGGCCGAAATCAAGGCTAAATTGGTTCCCGACTTCTCGGCGCGGATCGGTGTGCAGTCCATGATGTTCCTTCACTTAAATGGGCCTAACTTACTCATATTAAGCCCAATTAAGGCATATGATACCTTGTTGGAAAGCTTATTCAGAGGCCCTTAATTTGGAATAGGGTTAGGTCAGGAATAATTAGCCTAAATAGCAGCTTACAGCCGCACAAGCCAGAGTGAGACGGAAATTAGACAACTTTTACAATCATTGTTTTTGTTTTTACATTATTGGGCTTAATTACTAAACATTGTTAATTTTCGGATTTTTCACTCATCCTGACCTTGTTGCCTTGGGAAGAGAATAACTAGAGCTACATATATCGGATTTTAGTGATCTTGCTGTCCCTAGAAAGATAAGGAAGAGACCTACAATTTCAGGTGTCATTAGAATTGTCAAATTAGGCCAAAATCAAGGCTAAATTGGGTCCCGAGTTCTCTGGCGCGGATCAGTGCGCAGTCCATTATGTTCCTTCTCTTAAATGGGCCTAACTTACTCATCTTAAGCCCAATTAAGGCACATGATAACTTGTTGGAAAGCTTATTCAGAGGCCCTTAATTTGGTCTAGGGTTAGGTCAGGATTAATAAGAATAAATAGCAGTTTACAGCCGTACAAGTGAGAGAGAGACGGAACCATCAATGTTTTTGCTTTTACATTATTGGGCTTAATTGGGCTTAATTGCTAAACATTGTTAATTTTCGGATTTTTCACTCATCCTGACCTTGTTGCCTTGCGTAGAGGATAACTAAAGCTACAGATATCCGATTTTGGTGATATTGCTGCCCCTAGAAAGATAAGGAAGAGACCTACAATTTCAGGTTTCATAAGAATTGTCAAATTAGGCCGAAATCAAGGCTAAATTGGTTCCCGAGTTCTCTGGCGAGGATCCGTGTGCAGTCCATGATGTTCCTTCACTTAAATGGGCCTAACTTACTCATATTAAGCCCAATTAAGGCATATGATACCTTGTTGGAAAGCTTATTCAGAGGCCCTTAATTTGGAATAGGGTTAGGTCAGGAATAATTAGCCTAAATAGCAGCTTACAGCCGCACAAGCCAGAGTGAGACTGAAATTAGACAACTTTTACAATCATTGTTTTTGTTTTTACATTATTGGGCTTAATTACTAAACATTGTTAATTTTCGGATTTTTCACTCATCCTGACCTTGTTGCCTTGGGAAGAGAATAACTAGAGCTACATATATCGGATTTTAGTGATCTCTTTGTACCTAGAAAGATAAGGAAGAGACCTACAATTTCAGGTGTCATTAGAATTGTCAAATTAGGCCAAAATCAAGGCTAAATTGGGTCCCGAGTTTCTCTGGCGCGGATCGGTCGTGATCCATTATGTTCCTTCTCTTAAATGGGCCTAACTTACTCATCTTAAGCCCAATTAAGGCACATGATAACTTGTTGGAAAGCTTATTCAGAGGCCCTTAATTTGGTCTAGGGTTAGGTCAGGATTAATAAGAATAAATAGCAGTTTACAGCCGTACAAGTGAGAGAGAGACGGAACCATCAATGTTTTTGCTTTTACATTATTGGGCTTAATTGGGCTTAATTGCTAAACATTGTTAATTTTCGGATTTTTCACTCATCCTGACCTTGTTGCCTTGCGTAGAGGATAACTAAAGCTACAGATATCCGATTTTGGTGATATTGCTGCCCCTAGAAAGATAAGGAAGAGACCTACAATTTCAGGTTTCATAAGAATTGTCAAATTAGGCCGAAATCAAGGCTAAATTGGTTCCCGACTTCTCTGGCGCGGATCAGTGTGCGATCCATGATGTTCCTTCACTTAAATGGGCCTAACTTACTCATATTAAGCCCAATTAAGGCATATGATACCTTGTTGGAAAGCTTATTCAGAGGCCCTTAATTTGGAATAGGGTTAGGTCAGGAATAATTAGCCTAAATAGCAGCTTACAGCCGCACAAGCGAGTGAGTGAGACTGAAATTAGACAACTTTTACAATCATTGTTTTTGTTTTAACATTATTGGGCTTAATTACTAAACATTGTTAATTTTCGGATTTTCCACTCATCCTGACCTTGTTGCCTTGGGCAGAGAATAACTAGAGCTACATATATCGGATTTTAGTGATCTTGCTGTCCCTAGAAAGATAAGGAAGAGACCTACAATTTCAGGTGTCATAAGAATTGTCAAATTAGGCCAAAATCAAGGCTAAATTGGATCCCGAGTTCTCTGGCGCGGATCAGTGCGCAGTCCATTATGTTCCTTCTCTTAAATGGGCCTAACTTACTCATCTTAAGCCCAATTAAGGCACATGATAACTTGTTGGAAAGCTTATTCAGAGGCCCTTAATTTGGTCTAGGGTTAGGTCAGGATTAATAAGAATAAATAGCAGTTTACAGCCGTACAAGTGAGAGAGAGACGGAACCATCAATGTTTTTGCTTTTACATTATTGGGCTTAATTGGGCTTAATTGCTAAACATTGTTAATTTTCGGATTTTTCACTCATCCTGACCTTGTTGCCTTGCGTAGAGGATAACTAAAGCTACAGATATCCGATTTTGGTGATATTGCTGCCCCTAGAAAGATAAGGAAGAGACCTACAATTTCAGGTTTCATAAGAATTGTCAAATTAGGCCGAAATCAAGGCTAAATTGGTTCCCGAGTTCTCGGCGCGGATCGGTGTGCGATCCATGATGTTCCTTCACTTAAATGGGCCTAACTTACTCATATTAAGCCCAATTAAGGCATATGATACCTTGTTGGAAAGCTTATTCAGAGGCCCTTAATTTGGAATAGGGTTAGGTCAGAATAATTAGCCTAAATAGCAGCTTACAGCCGCACAAGCCAGAGTGAGACTGAAATTAGACAACTTTTACAATCATTGTTTTTGTTTTTACATTATTGGGCTTAATTACTAAACATTGTTAATTTTCGGATTTTTCACTCATCCTGACCTTGTTGCCTTGGGAAGAGAATAACTAGAGCTACATATATCGGATTTTAGTGATCTTGCTTGTCCCTAGAAAGATAAGGAAGAGACCTACAATTTCAGGTGTCATTAGAATTGTCAAATTAGGCCAAAATCAAGGCTAAATTGGGTCCCGAGTTTTCTGGCGCGGATCAGTGCGCAGTCCATTATGTTCCTTCTCTTAAATGGGCCTAACTTACTCATCTTAAGCCCAATTAAGGCACATGATAACTTGTTGGAAAGCTTATTCAGAGGCCCTTAATTTGGTCTAGGGTTAGGTCAGGATTAATAAGAATAAATAGCAGTTTACAGCCGTACAAGTGAGAGAGAGACGGAACCATCAATGTTTTTGCTTTTACATTATTGGGCTTAATTGGGCTTAATTGCTAAACATTGTTAATTTTCGGATTTTTCACTCATCCTGACCTTGTTGCCTTGCGTAGAGGATAACTAAAGCTACGAGATATCCGATTTTGGTGATATTGCTGCCCCTAGAAAGATAAGGAAGAGACCTACAATTTCAGGTTTCATAAGAATTGTCAAATTAGGCCGAAATCAAGGCTAAATTGGTTCCCGAGTTCTCGGCGCGGATCGGTGTGCGATCCATGATGTTCCTTCACTTAAATGGGCCTAACTTACTCATATTAAGCCCAATTAAGGCATATGATACCTTGTTGGAAAGCTTATTCAGAGGCCCTTAATTTGGAATAGGGTTAGGTCAGGAATAATTAGCCTAAATAGCAGCTTACAGCCGCACAAGCCAGAGTGAGACTGAAATTAGACAACTTTTACAATCATTGTTTTTGTTTTTACATTATTGGGCTTAATTACTAAACATTGTTAATTTTCGGATTTTTCACTCATCCTGACCTTGTTGCCTTGGGAAGAGAATAACTAGAGCTACATATATCGGATTTTAGTGATCTTGCTGTCCCTAGAAAGATAAGGAAGAGACCTACAATTTCAGGTGTCATTAGAATTGTCAAATTAGGCCAAAATCAAGGCTAAATTGGGTCCCGAGTTCTACGGCGCGGATCGGTCGCGATCCATTATGTTCCTTCTCTTAAATGGGCCTAACTTACTCATCTTAAGCCCAATTAAGGCACATGATAACTTGTTGGAAAGCTTATTCAGAGGCCCTTAATTTGGTCTAGGGTTAGGTCAGGATTAATAAGAATAAATAGCAGTTTACAGCCGTACAAGTGAGAGAGACGGAACCATCAATGTTTTTGCTTTTACATTATTGGGCTTAATTGGGCTTAATTGCTAAACATTGTTAATTTTCGGATTTTTCACTCATCCTGACCTTGTTGCCTTGTGTAGAGGATAACTAAAGCTACAGATATCCGATTTTGGTGATATTGCTGCCCCTAGAAAGATAAGGAAGAGACCTACAATTTCAGGTTTCATAAGAATTGTCAAATTAGGCCGAAATCAAGGCTAAATTGGTTCCCGAGTTCTTCTCGGCGCGGATCAGTGTGCAGTCCATGATGTTCCTTCACTTAAATGGGCCTAACTTACTCATATTAAGCCCAATTAAGGCATATGATACCTTGTTGGAAAGCTTATTCAGAGGCCCTTAATTTGGAATAGGGTTAGGTCAGGATTAATTAGCCTAAATAGCAGCTTACAGCCGCACAAGCCAGAGTGAGACTGAAATTAGACAACTTTTACAATCATTGTTTTTGTTTTTAAATTATTGGGCTTAATTACTAAACATTGTTAATTTTCGGATTTTTCACTCATCCTGACCTTGTTGCCTTGGGAAGAGAATAACTAGAGCTACATATATCGGATTTTAGTGATCTTGCTGTCCCTAGAAAGATAAGGAAGAGACCTACAATTTCAGGTGTCATTAGAATTGTCAAATTAGGCCAAAATCAAGGCTAAATTGGGTCCCGAGTTCTCTGGCGCGGATCAGTGCGCAGTCCATTATGTTCCTTCTCTTAAATGGGCCTAACTTACTCATCTTAAGCCCAATTAAGGCACATGATAACTTGTTGGAAAGCTTATTCAGAGGCCCTTAATTTGGTCTAGGGTTAGGTCAGGATTAATAAGAATAAATAGCAGTTTACAGCCGTACAAGTGAGAGAGACGGAACCATCAATGTTTTTGCTTTTACATTATTGGGCTTAATTGGGCTTAATTGCTAAACATTGTTAATTTTCGGATTTTTCACTCATCCTGACCTTGTTGCCTTGCGTAGAGGATAACTAAAGCTACAGATATCCGATTTTGGTGATATTGCTGCCCCTAGAAAGATAAGGAAGAGACCTACAATTTCAGGTTTCATAAGAATTGTCAAATTAGGCCGAAATCAAGGCTAAATTGGTTCCCGAGTTCTCTGGCGCGGATCAGTGTGCAGTCCATGATGTTCCTTCACTTAAATGGGCCTAACTTACTCATATTAAGCCCAATTAAGGCATATGATACCTTGTTGGAAAGCTTATTCAGAGGCCCTTAATTTGGAATAGGGTTAGGTCAGGAATAATTAGCCTAAATAGCAGCTTACAGCCGCACAAGCCAGAGTGAGACTGAAATTAGACAACTTTTACAATCATTGTTTTTGTTTTTACATTATTGGGCTTAATTACTAAACATTGTTAATTTTCGGATTTTTCACTCATCCTGACCTTGTTGCCTTGGGAAGAGAATAACTAGAGCTACATATATCGGATTTTAGTGATCTTGCTGTCCCTAGAAAGATAAGGAAGAGACCTACAATTTCAGGTGTCATTAGAATTGTCAAATTAGGCCAAAATCAAGGCTAAATTGGGTCCCGAGTTCTCTGGCGCGGATCAGTGCGCAATCCATTATGTTCCTTCTCTTAAATGGGCCTAACTTACTCATCTTAAGCCCAATTAAGGCACATGATAACTTGTTGGAAAGCTTATTCAGAGGCCCTTAATTTGGTCTAGGGTTAGGTCAGGATTAATAAGAATAAATAGCAGTTTACAGCCGTACAAGTGAGAGAGAGACGGAACCATCAATGTTTTTGCTTTTACATTATTGGGCTTAATTGGGCTTAATTGCTAAACATTGTTAATTTTCGGATTTTTCACTCATCCTGACCTTGTTGCCTTGCGTAGAGGATAACTAAAGCTACGAGATATCCGATTTTGGTGATATTGCTGCCCCTAGAAAGATAAGGAAGAGACCTACAATTTCAGGTTTCATAAGAATTGTCAAATTAGGCCAAAATCAAGGCTAAATTGGTTCCCTGTGCGATCCATATGTTCCTTCTCTTAAATGGGCCTAACACTCACTTAAGCCCAATTAAGGCACATGATACCTTGTTGGAAAGCTTATTAGAGGCCCTTAATTTGGCTAGGGTTAGGTCGGAATAATAAGAATAAATAGCTTAAAGGGAGAGAGAGACGGAACATCAATTTTTTACTTATTTTCTTATTGGGCTTAATTACTAAACATTGTTAATTTTCGATTTTCCACTCATCCCGACCTTGTTGCCTTGGAGAAGCTACAGATATCCGATTTTGGTGATATTCTGCCCCTAGAAAGATAAGGAAGAGACCTACAATTTCAGGTTTCATAAGAATTGTCAAATTAGGCCGAAATCAAGGCTAAATTGGTTCCCGACTTCTCGGGCGCGGATCGGTGTGCGATCCATGATGTTCCTTCACTTAAACGGGCCTAACTTACTCATATTAAGCCCAATTAAGGCATATGATACCTTGTTGGAAAGCTTATTCAGAGGCCCTTAAGTTGGAAGAGGGTTAGGTAAGGAATAATTATCCTACATAGCAGAGTACAGCCGCACAAGCCGTGAGTGAGACCGAAATTAGACAACTTTTACAATCATTGTTTTTGTTTTTACATTATTGGGCTTAATTACTAAACATTGTTAATTTTCGGATTTTTCACTCATCCTGACCTTGTTGCCTTGGGAAGAGAATAACTAGTGCTACATATCTCTGATTATAGTGATCTTGCTGTCCCTAGATAGATAAGGAAGAGACCTACATTTTTAGGTGTCATTAGAATTGTCTAATTAGGCCAAAATAAAGGCTAAATTGTGTCACGAGTTCTCTGGCGCTGATCATTGGTCAGTCCATTATGTTCTTTCTCTTAAATGGGCCTAACTTACTCATCTTAAGCCCAATTAAGGCACATGATAACTTGTTGGAAAGCTTATTCAGAGGCCCTTAATTTGGTCTAGGGTTAGGTCGGGATTAATAAGAATAAATAGCAGTTTACAGCCGTACAAGTGAGAGAGACGGAACCATCAATGTTTTTGCTTTTACATTATTGGGCTTAATTGGGCTTAATTGCTAAACATTGTTAATTTTCGGATTTTTCACTCATCCCGACCTTGTTGCCTTGCGTAGAGGATAACTAAAGCTACGAGATATCCGATTTTGGTGATATTGCTGCCCCTAGAAAGATAAGGAAGAGACCTACAATTTCAGGTTTCATAAGAATTGTCAAATTAGGCCGAAATCAAGGCTAAATTGGTTCCCGACTTCTCTGGCGCGGATCGGTGTGCGATCCATGATGTTCCTTCACTTAAATGGGCCTAACTTACTCATATTAAGCCCAATTAAGGCATATGATACCTTGTTTGAAAGCTTATTCAGAGGCCCTTAATTTGGTCTAGGGTTAGGTCAGGAATAATTAGCCTAAATAGCAGCTTACAGCCGCACAAGCCTGAGTGAGACTGAAATTAGACAACTTTTACAATCATTGTTTTTGTTTTTACATTATTGGGCTTAATTACTAAACATTGTTAATTTTCGGATTTTTCACTCATCCTGACCTTGTTGCCTTGGGAAGAGAATAACTAGAGCTACATATATCGGATTTTAGTGATCTTGCTGTCCCTAGAAAGATAAGGAAGAGACCTACAATTTCAGGTGTCATTAGAATTGTCAAATTAGGCCAAAATCAAGGCTAAATTGGGTCCCGAGTTCTCTGGCGCGGATCAGTGCGCAGTCCATTATGTTCCTTCTCTTAAATGGGCCTAACTTACTCATCTTAAGCCCAATTAAGGCACATGATAACTTGTTGGAAAGCTTATTCAGAGGCCCTTAATTTGGTCTAGGGTTAGGTCAGGATTAATAAGAATAAATAGCAGTTTACAGCCGTACAAGTGAGAGAGAGACGGAACCATCAATGTTTTTGCTTTTACATTATTGGGCTTAATTGGGCTTAATTGCTAAACATTGTTAATTTTCGGATTTTTCACTCATCCTGACCTTGTTGCCTTGCGTAGAGGATAACTAAAGCTACAGATATCCGATTTTGGTGATATTGCTGCCCCTAGAAAGATAAGGAAGAGACCTACAATTTCAGGTTTCATAAGAATTGTCAAATTAGGCCGAAATCAAGGCTAAATTGGTTCCCGAGTTCTCCGGCGCGGATCAGTGCGCAGTCCATGATGTTCCTTCACTTAAATGGGCCCAACTTACTCATATTAAGCCCAGTTAAGGAATATGATACCTTGTTGGAAAGCTTATTCAGAGGCCCTTAATTTGGTCTAGGGTTAGGTAAGGAATAATAAGCCTAAATAGCAGCTTACAGCCGCACAAGCCAGAGTGAGACCGAAATTAGACAACTTTTACAATCATTGTTTTTGTTTTTACATTATTGGGCTTAATTACTAAACATTGTTAATTTTCGGATTTTTCACTCATCCTGACCTTGTTGCCTTGGGAAGAGAATAACTAGAGCTACATATATCGGATTTTAGTGATCTTGCTGTCCCTAGAAAGATAAGGAAGAGACCTACAATTTCAGGTGTCATTAGAATTGTCAAATTAGGCCAAAATCAAGGCTAAATTGGGTCCCGAGTTTCTCTGGCGCGGATCGGTCTGCAGATCCATTATGTTCCTTCTCTTAAATGGGCCTAACTTACTCATCTTAAGCCCAATTAAGGCACATGATAACTTGTTGGAAAGCTTATTGAGAGGCCCTTAATTTGGTCTAGGGTTAGGTCAGGATTAATAAGAATAAATAGCAGTTTACAGCCGTACAAGTGAGAGAGAGACGGAACCATCAATGTTTTTGCTTTTACATTATTGGGCTTAATTGGGCTTAATTGCTAAACATTGTTAATTTTCGGATTTTTCACTCATCCTGACCTTGTTGCCTTGCGTAGAGGATAACTAAAGCTACAGATATCCGATTTTGGTGATATTGCTGCCCCTAGAAAGATAAGGAAGAGACCTACAATTTCAGGTTTCATAAGAATTGTCAAATTAGGCCGAAATCAAGGCTAAATTGGTTCCCGAGTTCTCTGGCGCGGATCAGTGTGCGATCCATGATGTTCCTTCACTTAAATGGGCCTAACTTACTCATATTAAGCCCAATTAAGGCATATGATACCTTGTTGGAAAGCTTATTCAGAGGCCCTTAATTTGGAATAGGGTTAGGTCAGGAATAATTAGCCTAAATAGCAGCTTACAGCCGCACAAGCCAGAGTGAGACTGAAATTAGACAACTTTTACAATCATTGTTTTTGTTTTTACATTATTGGGCTTAATTACTAAACATTGTTAATTTTCGGATTTTTCACTCATCCTGACCTTGTTGCCTTGGGAAGAGAATAACTAGAGCTACATATATCGGATTTTAGTGATCTTGCTTGTCCCTAGAAAGATAAGGAAGAGACCTACAATTTCAGGTGTCATTAGAATTGTCAAATTAGGCCAAAATCAAGGCTAAATTGGGTCCCGAGTTCTCTCGGCGCGGATCGGTGCGTGATCCATTATGTTCCTTCTCTTAAATGGGCCTAACTTACTCATCTTAAGCCCAATTAAGGCACATGATAACTTGTTGGAAAGCTTATTCAGAGGCCCTTAATTTGGTCTAGGGTTAGGTCAGGATTAATAAGAATAAATAGCAGTTTACAGCCGTACAAGTGAGAGAGAGACGGAACCATCAATGTTTTTGCTTTTACATTATTGGGCTTAATTGGGCTTAATTGCTAAACATTGTTAATTTTCGGATTTTTCACTCATCCTGACCTTGTTGCCTTGCGTAGAGGATAACTAAAGCTACAGATATTCGATTTTGGTGATATTGCTGCCCCTAGAAAGATAAGGAAGAGACCTACAATTTCAGGTTTCATAAGAATTGTCAAATTAGGCCGAAATCAAGGCTAAATTGGTTCCCGAGTTCTCTGGCGTGGATCAGTGTGCAGTCCATGATGTTCCTTCACTTAAATTGGCCTAACTTACTCATATTAAGCCCAATTAAGGCATATGATACCTTGTTGGAAAGCTTATTCAGAGGCCCTTAATTTGGAATAGGGTTAGGTCAGGAATAATTAGCCTAAATAGCAGCTTACAGCCGCACAAGCCAGAGTGAGACTGAAATTAGACAACTTTTACAATCATTGTTTTTGTTTTAACATTATTGGGCTTAATTACTAAACATTGTTAATTTTCGGATTTTTCACTCATCCTGACCTTGTTGCCTTGGGCAGAGAATAACTAGAGCTACATATATCGGATTTTAGTGATCTTGCTGTCCCTAGAAAGATAAGGAAGAGACCTACAATTTCAGGTGTCATTAGAATTGTCAAATTAGGCCAAAATCAAGGCTAAATTGGGTCCCGAGTTCTCTGGCGCGGATCAGTGCGCAGTCCATTATGTTCCTTCTCTTAAATGGGCCTAACTTACTCATCTTAAGCCCAATTAAGGCACATGATAACTTGTTGGAAAGCTTATTCAGAGGCCCTTAATTTGGTCTAGGGTTAGGTCAGGATTAATAAGAATAAATAGCAGTTTACAGCCGTACAAGTGAGAGAGAGACGGAACCATCAATGTTTTTGCTTTTACATTATTGGGCTTAATTGGGCTTAATTGCTAAACATTGTTAATTTTCGGATTTTTCACTCATCCTGACCTTGTTGCCTTGCGTAGAGGATAACTAAAGCTACGAGATATCCGATTTTGGTGATATTGCTGCCCCTAGAAAGATAAGGAAGAGACCTACAATTTCAGGTTTCATAAGAATTGTCAAATTAGGCCGAAATCAAGGCTAAATTGGTTCCCGAGTTCTCGGCGCGGATCGGTGTGCGATCCATGATGTTCCTTCACTTAAATGGGCCTAACTTACTCATATTAAGCCCAATTAAGGCATATGATACCTTGTTGGAAAGCTTATTCGAGAGGCCCTTAATTTGGAATAGGGTTAGGTCAGGAATAATTAGCCTAAATAGCAGCTTACAGCCGCACAAGCCGAGTGAGACTGAAATTAGACAACTTTTACAATCATTGTTTTTGTTTTTACATTATTGGGCTTAATTACTAAACATTGTTAATTTTCGGATTTTTCACTCATCCTGACCTTGTTGCCTTGGGAAGAGAATAACTAGAGCTACATATATCGGATTTTAGTGATCTTGCTTGTCCCTAGAAAGATAAGGAAGAGACCTACAATTTCAGGTGTCATTAGAATTGTCAAATTAGGCCAAAATCAAGGCTAAATTGGGTCCCGAGTTCTCTGGCGCGGATCGGTCTGCGATCCATTATGTTCCTTCTCTTAAATGGGCCTAACTTACTCATCTTAAGCCCAATTAAGGCACATGATAACTTGTTGGAAAGCTTATTCAGAGGCCCTTAATTTGGTCTAGGGTTAGGTCGGGATTAATAAGAATAAATAGCAGTTTACAGCCGTACAAGTGAGAGAGAGACGGAACCATCAATGTTTTTGCTTTTACATTATTGGGCTTAATTGGGCTTAATTGCTAAACATTGTTAATTTTCGGATTTTTCACTCATCCCGACCTTGTTGCCTTGCGTAGAGGATAACTAAAGCTACGAGATATCCGATTTTGGTGATATTGCTGCCCCTAGAAAGATAAGGAAGAGACCTACAATTTCAGGTTTCATAAGAATTGTCAAATTAGGCCGAAATCAAGGCTAAATTGGTTCCCGACTTCTCGGCGCGGATCGGTGTGCGATCCATGATGTTCCTTCACTTAAATGGGCCTAACTTACTCATATTAAGCCCAATTAAGGCATATGATACCTTGTTGGAAAGCTTATTCCAGAGGCCCTTAATTTGGAATAGGGTTAGGTCAGGAATAATTAGCCTAAATAGCAGCTTACAGCCGCACAAGCCAGAGTGAGACTGAAATTAGACAACTTTTACAATCATTGTTTTTGTTTTTACATTATTGGGCTTAATTACTAAACATTGTTAATTTTCGGATTTTTCACTCATCCTGACCTTGTTGCCTTGGGAAGAGAATAACTAGAGCTACATATATCGGATTTTAGTGATCTTGCTGTCCCTAGAAAGATAAGGAAGAGACCTACAATTTCAGGTGTCATTAGAATTGTCAAATTAGGCCAAAATCAAGGCTAAATTGGGTCCCGAGTTCTCTGGCGCGGATCAGTCAGTCCATTATGTTCCTTCTCTTAAATGGGCCTAACTTACTCATCTTAAGCCCAATTAAGGCACATGATAACTTGTTGGAAAGCTTATTCAGAGGCCCTTAATTTGGTCTAGGGTTAGGTCAGGATTAATAAGAATAAATAGCAGTTTACAGCCGTACAAGTGAGAGAGAGACGGAACCATCAATGTTTTTGCTTTTACATTATTGGGCTTAATTGGGCTTAATTGCTAAACATTGTTAATTTTCGGATTTTTCACTCATCCTGACCTTGTTGCCTTGCGTAGAGGATAACTAAAGCTACAGATATCCGATTTTGGTGATATTGCTGCCCCTAGAAAGATAAGGAAGAGACCTACAATTTCAGGTTTCATAAGAATTGTCAAATTAGGCCGAAATCAAGGCTAAATTGGTTCCCGAGTTCTCGGCGCGGATCAGTGTGCGATCCATGATGTTCCTTCACTTAAATGGGCCTAACTTACTCATATTAAGCCCAATTAAGGCATATGATACCTTGTTGGAAAGCTTATTCAGAGGCCCTTAATTTGGAATAGGGTTAGGTCAGGAATAATTAGCCTAAATAGCAGCTTACAGCCGCACAAGCCAGAGTGAGACTGAAATTAGACAACTTTTACAATCATTGTTTTTGTTTTTACATTATTGGGCTTAATTACTAAACATTGTTAATTTTCGGATTTTTCACTCATCCTGACCTTGTTGCCTTGGGAAGAGAATAACTAGAGCTACATATATCGGATTTTAGTGATCTTGCTGTCCCTAGAAAGATAAGGAAGAGACCTACAATTTCAGGTGTCATTAGAATTGTCAAATTAGGCCAAAATCAAGGCTAAATTGGGTCCCGAGTTCTCTGGCGCGGATCAGTGCGCAATCCATTATGTTCCTTCTCTTAAATGGGCCTAACTTACTCATCTTAAGCCCAATTAAGGCACATGATAACTTGTTGGAAAGCTTATTCAGAGGCCCTTAATTTGGTCTAGGGTTAGGTCAGGATTAATAAGAATAAATAGCAGTTTACAGCCGTACAAGTGAGAGAGAGACGGAACCATCAATGTTTTTGCTTTTACATTATTGGGCTTAATTGGGCTTAATTGCTAAACATTGTTAATTTTCGGATTTTTCACTCATCCTGACCTTGTTGCCTTGCGTAGAGGATAACTAAAGCTACAGATATCCGATTTTGGTGATATTGCTGCCCCTAGAAAGATAAGGAAGAGACCTACAATTTCAGGTTTCATAAGAATTGTCAAATTAGGCCGAAATCAAGGCTAAATTGGTTCCCGACTTCTCTGGCGCGGATCAGTGTGCAGTCCATGATGTTCCTTCACTTAAATGGGCCTAACTTACTCATATTAAGCCCAATTAAGGCATATGATACCTTGTTGGAAAGCTTATTCAGAGGCCCTTAATTTGGAATAGGGTTAGGTCAGGAATAATTAGCCTAAATAGCAGCTTACAGCCGCACAAGCCAGAGTGAGACTGAAATTAGACAACTTTTACAATCATTGTTTTTGTTTTAACATTATTGGGCTTAATTACTAAACATTGTTAATTTTCGGATTTTTCACTCATCCTGACCTTGTTGCCTTGGGCAGAGAATAACTAGAGCTACATATATCGGATTTTAGTGATCTTGCTGTCCCTAGAAAGATAAGGAAGAGACCTACAATTTCAGGTGTCATTAGAATTGTCAAATTAGGCCAAAATCAAGGCTAAATTGGGTCCCGAGTTCTCTGGCGCGGATCAGTGCGCAGTCCATTATGTTCCTTCTCTTAAATGGGCCTAACTTACTCATCTTAAGCACAATTAAGGCACATGATAACTTGTTGGAAAGCTTATTCAGAGGCCATTAATTTGGTCTAGGGTTAGGTCAGGATTAATAAGAATAAATAGCAGTTGACAGCCGTACAAGTGAGAGAGAGACGGAACCATCAATGTTTTTGCTTTTACATTATTGGGCTTAATTGGGCTTAATTGCTAAACATTGTTAATTTTCGGATTTTTCACTCATCCTGACCTTGTTGCCTTGCGTAGAGGATAACTAAAGCTACAGATATCCGATTTTGGTGATATTGCTGCCCCTAGAAAGATAAGGAAGAGACCTACAATTTCAGGTTTCATAAGAATTGTCAAATTAGGCCGAAATCAAGGCTAAATTGGTTCCCGACTTCTCTCGGCGCGGATCGGTGTGCGATCCATGATGTTCCTTCACTTAAATGGGCCTAACTTACTCATATTAAGCCCAATTAAGGCATATGATACCTTGTTGGAAAGCTTATTCAGAGGCCCTTAATTTGGAATAGGGTTAGGTCAGGAATAATTAGCCTAAATAGCAGCTTACAGCCGCACAAGCCAGAGTGAGACTGAAATTAGACAACTTTTACAATCATTGTTTTTGTTTTAACATTATTGGGCTTAATTACTAAACATTGTTAATTTTCGGATTTTTCACTCATCCTGACCTTGTTGCCTTGGGCAGAGAATAACTAGAGCTACATATATCGGATTTTAGTGATCTTGCTGTCCCTAGAAAGATAAGGAAGAGACCTACAATTTCAGGTGTCATAAGAATTGTCAAATTAGGCCAAAATCAAGGCTAAATTGGATCCCGAGTTCTCTGGAGCGGATCAGTGCGCAGTCCATTATGTTCCTTCTCTTAAATTGGCCGAACTTACCCATTTTAAGCCCAATTAAGGCACATTATAACTTGTTGGAAAGCTTATACAGACGCCCTTAATTTGGTCTAGGGTTAGGTCAGGATTTATAAGAATAAATAGCAGTTTACAGCCGTACAAGCGAGAGAGAGATGAAAATTACACAACTTTTACCATCAATGTTTTTGCTTTTACATTATTGGGCTTAATTGCTAAACATTGTTAATTTTCGGATTTTTCACTCATCCTGACCTTGTTGCCTTGCGTAGAGGATAACTAAAGCTACAGATATCGGATTTTGGTGATCCTGCTGTCCCTAGAAAGATAAGGAAGAGACCTACAATTTCAGGTTTCATAAGAATTGTCAAATTAGGCCAAAATCAAGGCTAAATTGGGTCCCGAGTTCTCCGGCGCGGATCAGTGCGCAGTCCATGATGTTCCTTCACTTAAATGGGCCCAACTTACTCATATTAAGCCCAGTTAAGGAATATGATACCTTGTTGGAAAGCTTATTCAGAGGCCCTTAATTTGGTCTAGGGTTAGGTAAGGAATAATAAGCCTAAATAGCAGCTTACAGCCGCACAAGCCAGAGTGAGACTGAAATCAGACAACTTTTACAATCATTGTTCTTGTTTTTACATTATTGGGCTTAATTACTAAACATTGTTAATTTTCGGATTTTTCACTCATCCTGACCTTGTTGCCTTGGGAAGAGAATAACTAGAGCTACATATATCGGATTTTAGTGATCTTGCTGTCCCTAGAAAGATAAGGAAGAGACCTACAATTTCAGGTGTCATTAGAATTGTCAAATTAGGCCAAAATCAAGGCTAAATTGGGTCCCGAGTTCTCTGGCGCGGATCAGTGCCAGTCCATTATGTTCCTTCTCTTAAATGGGAATAACTTACTCATCTTAAGCCCAATTAAGGCACATTATAACTTGTTGGAAAGCCTATTCAGAGGCCCTTAATTTTGTCTAGGGTTAGGTCAGGATTAATAAGAATAAATAGAAGTTTACAGCCGTACAAGCGAGAGAGAGACGGAAATTAGACAACTTTTACCATCAATGTTTTTTCTTTTACATTATTGGGCTTAATTGCTAAACATTGTTAATTTTCGGATTTTTCACTCATTCTGACCTTGTTTCCTTGCGTAGAGGATAACTAAAGCTACAGATATCGGATTTTGGTGATCCTGCTGTCCCTAGAAAGATAAGGAAGAGACCTACAATTTCAGGTTTCATAAGAATTGTCAAATTAGGCCAAAATCAAGGCTAAATTGGGTCCCGAGTTCTCTGTCGCGGATCAGTGCGCAGTCCATGATGTTCCTTCACTTAAATGGGCCTCACTTACTCATATTAAGTCCAATTAAGGCATATGATACCTTGTTGGAAAGCTTATTCAGAGGCCCTTAATTTGGTCTAGGGTTAGATCATGAATAATAAGCCTAAATAGCAGTTTACAGCCGCACATGCCAGAGTGAGACAGAAATTAGACAACTTTTACAATCAGTGTTTTTGCTTTTACATTATTGGGCTTAATTGGGCTTAATTGCTAAACATTGTCAATTTTCGGATTTTTCACTCATCCTGACCTTGTTGCCTTGTGCAGAGCCGAACTAGAGCTAAAGATATCGGATTTTGGTGATCATGATGTCCCTAGAAAGGTAAGGAAGATACCTACAATTTCAGGTTTTATAAGAATTGTCAAATTAGGCCAAAATCAAGGCTAAATTGGGTCCCGGGTTCTCTGGCACGGATCAGTGCACAGTCCATGATTTTTCATCACTTAAATGGGTCTAACTTACTCATCTTAAGCTCAGTTAAAGCATATGATACCTTGTTGGAAATCTTATTCACAGGCCCTTAATTTGGTCTAGGGTTAGGTACAGATTAATAAGCATAAATAGCAATTTACAACCGCACAAGCCAGAGAGAGATGGAAATTAAACAACTTTTACAATCATTGTTTTTGTTTTTACATTTTTGGGCTTAATTACTAAACATTGTTACTTCCTGACCTTCTTGCCTTGCGCAGAGAATAACTTGAGCTACAAATATCGGATTTTGGTGATCTTGCTGTCCCTAGAAAGATAAGGAAGAGACCTAAATTTCAGGTGTCACAAGAATTTTCAAATTAGGGCAAAATCAAAGCTAAATTGGGTCCCGAGTTCTCTGGCACGGATCAATGCACAGTCCATGATGTTCCTTCACAAAAATGGGCCTAACTTACTCATCTTAAGCCCAATTAAGGCACATGATACATTGTTGGAAAGCTTATTGAGAGGCCCTTAATTTGGTCTAGGGTTAGGTCAGGATTAATAAGAATAAATAGTAGTTTACAGCTGCACAAACGAGAGAGAGACGGAAATTAGAAAACTTTTACCATCATTGTTTTTTCTTTTACATTATTGGGCTTAATTGCTAAACATTGTTAATTTTCGGATTTTTCACTCATCCCGACCTTGTTCCTTGCGTAGACGATAACTAGAGCTACAGATATCGAATTTTGGTGATCTTGCTGTCTCTAGAAAGATAAGGAAGAGACCTACAATTTCAGGTGTCACTGGAATTGTCGAATTAGGCCAAAATCAATGCTAAATTGGGTCCCGAGTTCTCTGGCACGGATCAATGCACAGTCCTCTATGTTCCTTCACTAAAATGGGCCTAACTTACTCATCTTAAGCCTAATTAAGGCACATGATACCTTGTTGGAAAGCTTATTCATAGGCCCTTAATTTGGTCTAGGGTTAGGTCAGGATTAATAAGAATAAATAGCAGTTTACAGCCGCACAAGCGAGAGAGAGACGGAAATTAGACAACTTTTACCATCATTGTCTTTTCTTTTACATTATTGGGCTTAATTGGGCTTAATTGCTAATCGTTGTTAATTTTCTGATTTTTCACTCATCTTGACCTTGTTGCCTTGCGTAGAGGATAACTAAAGCTACAGATATCGAATTTTGGTGATCTTGCTGTCTCTAGAAAGATAAGGAAGAGACCTACAATTTCAGGTTTCATAAGAATTGTCAAATTAGGCCAAAATCAAGGCTAAATTGGGTCCCGGGTTCTCTGGCA
Source organism: Sophora flavescens (assembly GCA_030762895.1). NCBI lineage: Eukaryota > Viridiplantae > Streptophyta > Magnoliopsida > Fabales > Fabaceae > Sophora > Sophora flavescens. The sequence goes on along the minus strand of JAUPTC010000012.1, from coordinate 817,783 downwards.
CAGATCAGTGCACAATCCATGATGTTCCTTCACTTTAATGGGCCTAACTTACTCATCTTAAGCCGAGTTAAGGCATATGATACCTTGTTGGAAATCTTATTCACTGGCCCTTAATTTGGTCTAGGGTTAGGTCAGGATTAATAAGCATAAATAACAGTTTACAGCCGCACAAGCCACAGAGAGACGGAAATTACACAACCTTTACAATCATTGTTTTTGTTTTTACATTTTTGGGCTTAATTACTAAACATTGTTAATTTTCGGATTTTTCACTCCTCCCGACCTTGTTGCCTTGCGCAGAGAATAACTTGAGCTACAGATATCGGATTTTGGTGATCTTGCTGTCTCTAGAAAGATAAGGAAGAGACCGAAATTTCAGGTATCACAAGAATTGTCAAATTAGTGCAAAATCAAGGCAAAATTGGGTCCCGAGATCTCTGGCGCGGATCACTGTGTAGTCCATTATGTTCCTTCACTAAAATGGGCCAAACTTACTCATCTTAAGCCTAATTAAGGCATATGATACATTGTTGGAAAGCTTATTGAGAGGCCCTTAATTTGGTCTAGGGTTAGGTGAGGATTAATAAGAATAAATGGCAGTTTACAGCCGCACAAGCGAGAGAGAGACGGAAATTAGACAACTTTTACAATCATTGTTTTTGTTTTTACATTATTGGGGTTAATTGCTAAACATTGTTAATTTTTGGATTTTTCACTCAACCTGACCTTGTTCCTTGCGTAGAGGATAACTAGAGCTACAGATATCGGATTTTGGTGATCTTGCTGTCCCTAGAAAGATAAGCAAGAGACCTACAATTTCAGGTGTCACAAGAATTGTCAAATTAGGCCAAAATCAAGGCTAAATTGGGTCCCGAGTTCTCTGGCACGGATCAATGCACAGTCCATGATGTTCCTTCATCTTAAGCCCAATTAAGGCACATGGTACCTTGTTGGAAAGCTTATTCTGATGCCCTTAATTTGGTCTAGGGTTAGGTCAGGATTAATAGGAATAAATAACAGTTTACAGCCGCACAAGCCAGAGAGAGACGGAAATTAGACAACTTTTATAATGATTGTTTTTTCTTTTACACTGTTGGACTTAATTGGGCTTAATTGCTAAACATTGTTAATTTTCGGATTTTTCACTCATCCTGACCTTGTTGCCTTGCTCAGAGCATAACTAGAGCAACAGATATCGGATTTTGGTGATCTTGCAGTCCCTAGAAAGATAAGGAAGAGACCTACAATTTCGAGTTTCACAAGAATTGTCAAATTAGGCCAAAATCAAGACTAAATTGGGTCCCGAGTTCTCTGGTGCGGATCAGTGCGCAGTCCATGATGTTCCTTCACTTAAATGGGCTTAATTTTCTCATATTAAGCCCAATTAAGGCATATGATACCTTGTTGGAAAGCTTATTCATAGGCCCTTAATTTGGTCTAGGGTTAGGTCTGGATTAATAAGCATAAATAGCAGTTTACTGCCGCACAAGCCAGAGAGAGACAAAAATTAGATAACTTTTACAATAATTGTTTTTGCTTTTATATTATTGGGCTTAATTGCTAAACAATGTTAATTTTCGGATTTTTCACTCATCCTGACCTAGTTGCCTTGCACAGAGCATAACTTGAGCTACAGATATCGGATTTTGGTGATCTTGCTGTCCCTACAAATATAAGGAAGAGACCTACAATTTCAGTTTTCACAAGAATTGTCAAATTAGGCGAAAATCAAGGCTAAATTGGGTCCCGAGTTCTCTGGCGCGGATTAGTGCGCATTCCATGATGTTTCTTCACTTAAATGGGCCTAACTTACTCATCTTAAGCCCAATTAAGGCATACGATACCTTGTTGTAAATGTTATTCACAGGCCCTTAATTTGGTCTAAGGTTAGGTCAGGATTAATAAGCATAAATAGCAATTAACAGCCGCACAATCCAGAGAGAGACTGAAATTAGACAACTTTTACAATCATTGTTTTTGTTTTTACATTATTGGGCTTAATTACTAAACATTGTTAATTTTCGGATTTTTCACTCATCCAGACCTTGTTGCCTTGCGCAGAGAATAACTAGAGCTACATATATCGGATTTTAGTAATCTTGCTGTCCCTAGAAAGATAAGGAAGAGACCTACAATTTTAGGTGTCATAAGAATTGTCAAATTAGGACAAAATCAAGGCTAAATTGGGTCCCGAGTTCTCTGGCGCGGATCAGTGCGCAGTCCATTATGTTCCTTCTCTTAAATGGGCCTAACTTACTCATCTTAAGCCCAATTAAGGCACATGATAACTTGTTGGAAAGCTTATTCAGAGGCCCTTAATTTGGTCTAGGGTTAGGTCAGGATTAATAAGAATAAATAGCAGTTTACAGCCGTACAAGCGAGAGAGAGACGGAAATTAGACAACTTTTACCATCAATGTTTTTGCTTTTACATTATTGGGCTTAATTGGGCTTAATTGCTAAACATTGTTAATTTTCGGATTTTTCACTCATCCTGACCTTGTTGCCTTGCATAGAGGATAACTAAAGCTACAGTTATCGGATTTTGGTGATCCTGCTGTCCCTAGAAAGATAAGCAAGAGACCTACAATTTCAGGTTTCATAAGAATTGTCAAATTAGGCCAAAATCAAGGCTAAATTGGGTCCCGAGTTCTCTGGCACGGATCAGTGCGCAGTCCATGATGTTCCTTCACTTAAATGGGCCAAACTTACTCATATTAAGCCCAATTAAGGCATATGATACCTTGTTGGAAAGCTTATTCAGAGGCCCTTAATTTGGTCTAGGGTTAGGTCATGAATAATAAGCCTGAATAGCAGTTTACAGCCGCACAAGCCAGAGTGAGACAGAAATTAGACAACTTTTACAATCATTGTTTTTGCATTTACATTATTCGGCTTAATTGGGCTTAATTGCTAAACATTGTCAATTTTCGGATTTTTCACTCATCCTGACCTTGTTGCCTTGTGCAGAGAAGAACTAGAGCTAAAGATATCGGATTTTGGTGATCATGATGTCCCTAAAAAGGTAAGGAAGATACCTACAATTTCAGGTGTTATAAGAATTGTCAAATTTGGCCAAAATCAAGGCTAAATTGGGTCTCGGGTTCTCTGGCACGGATCAATGCACAGTCTATGATGTTCCATCACTTAAATGGGCCTAACTTACTCATCTTAAGCCCAGTTAAGGCATATGATACCATGTTGGAAATCTTATTCACAGGCTCTTAATTTAGTCTAGGGTTAGGTACGGATTAATAAGCATAAATAGCAGTTTACAACCGCACAAGCCAGAGAGAGATGGAAATTAAACAACTTTTACAATCATTGTTTTTGTTTTTACATTTTTGGGCTTAATTACTAAACATTGTTAATTTTCGGATTTTTCACTCCTCCTGACCTTGTTTGCTTGCGCAGAGAATAACTTGAGCTACAAATATCGGATTTTGGTGATCTTGCTGTCCCTAGAAAGATAAGGAAGAGACCTAAATTTCAGGTGTCACAAGAATTGTCAAATTAGGGCAAAATCAAGGCTAAATTGGGTCCCGAGTTCTCTAGCACGGATCAATGCACAGTCCATGATGTTCCATCACAAAAATGGGCCTAACTTACTCATCTTAAGCCCAATTAAGGCACATGATACATTGTCGGAAAGCTTATTGAGAGGCCGTTAATTTGGTCTTGGGTTAGGTCAGGATTAATAAGAATAAATAGTAGTTTACAGCCGCACAAGCGAGAGAGAGATGGAAATTAGACCACTTTTACCATCATTGTTTTTTCTTTTACATTATTGGGCTTAATTGGGCTTAATTACTGATCATTGTTGATTTTCTGATTTTTCACTCATCCTGACCTTGTTGCCTTGCGTAGAGGATAACTAGAGCTACAGATATCGAATTTTGGTGATCTTGCTGTCTCTAGAAAGATAAGGAAGAGACCTACAATTTCAGGTTTCATAAGAATTGTCAAATTAGGCCAAAATCAAGGCTAAATTGGGTCCCGGGTTCTCTGGCACGGATCAGTGCACAGTCCATGATGTTCCTTCACTTTAATGGGCCTAACTTACTCATCTTAAGCCGAGTTAAGGCATATGATACCTTGTTGGAAATCTTATTCACTGGCCCTTAATTTGGTCTAGGGTTAGGTCAGGATTAATAAGCATAAATAACAGTTTACAGCCGCACAAGCCACAGAGAGACGGAAATTACACAACCTTTACAATCATTGTTTTTGTTTTTACATTTTTGGGCATAATTACTAAACATTGTTAATTTTCGGATTTTTCACTCCTCTCGACCTTGTTGCCTTGCGCAGAGAATAACTTGAGCTACAGATATCGGATTTTGGTGATCTTGCTGTCCCTAGAAAGATAAGGAAGAGACCTAAATTTCAGGTGTCACAAGAATTGTCAAATTAGTACAAAATCAAGGCTAAATTGGGTCCCGAGTTCCCTGGCGCGGACCACTGTGCAGTCCATGATGTTCCTTCACTAAAATGGGCTAAGCTTACTCTTCTTAAGCCTAATTAAGGCATATGATACATTGTTGGAAAGCTTATTGAGAGTCCCTTAATTTGGTCTTGGGTTAGGTGAAGATTAATAAGAATAAATGGCAGCTTACAGCCGCACAAGCGAGAGAGAGACGGAAATTAGACAACTTTTACAATCATTGTTTTTGTTTTTACAATATTGGGCTTAATTGCTAAACATTGTTAATTTTTGGATTTTTCACTCATCCTGACCTTGTTCCTTGCGTAGAGGATAACTAGAGCTACAGATATCGGATTTTGGTGATCTTGCTGTCCCTAGAAAGATAAGGAAGAGACCTACAATTTCAGGTGTCACAAGAATTGTCAAATTAGGCCAAAATCAAGGCTAAATTGGGTCCCGAGTTCTCTGGCACGAATCAATGCACAGTCCATGATGTTCCTTCATCTTAAGCCCAATTAAGGCACATGGTCCTTGTTGGAAAGCTTATTCTGATACCCTTAATTTGGTCTAGGTTTAGGTCAGGATTAATAGGAATAAATAACAGTTTACAGCCGCACAAGCCAGAGAGAGACGGAAATTAGACAACTTTTATAATGATTGTTTTTGCTTTTACATTGTTGGACTTAATTGGGCTTAATTGCTAAACATTGTTAATTTTCGGATTTTTCACTCATCCTGACCTTGTTGCCATGCGCAGAGCATAACTAGAGCAATAGATATCGGATTTTGGTGATCATGCGGTCCCTAGAAAGATAAGGAAGAGACCTACAATTTCGGGTTTCACAAGAATTGTCAAATTAGGCCAAAATCAAGACTAAATTGGGTCCCGAGTTCTCTGGTGTGGATCAGTGCGCAGTCCATGATGTTCCTTCACTTAAATGGGCATAATTTACTCATATTAAGCCCAATTAAGGCATATGATACCTTGTTGGAAAGCTTATTCAGAGGCCCTTAATTTGGTCTAGGGTTAGGTCTGGATTAATAAGCATAAATAGCAGTTTACTGCCGCACAAGCCAGAGAGAGACAAAAATTAGATAACTTTTACAATAATTGTTTTTGCTTTTATATTATTGGGCTTAATTGCTAAACAATGTTAATTTTCGGATTTTTCACTCATCCTGATCTAGTTGCCTTGCACAGAGCATAACTAGAGTTACAGATATCGGATTTTGGTGATCTTGTTGTCCCTATAAATATAAGGAAGAGACCTACAATTTCAGGTTTCACAAGAATTGTAAAATTAGGCGAAAATCGGGCTAAATTGGGTCCCGAGTTCTCTGGCGCGGATCAGTGCGCATTCCATGATGTTTCTTCACTTAAAAGGGCCTAACTTACTCATCTTAAGCCCAATTAAGGCATACGATACCTTGTTGTAAATCTTATTCACAGGCCCTTAATTTGGTCTAGGGTTAGGTCAGGATTAATAAGCATAAATAGCAGTTTACAGCCGCACAAGCCAGAGAGAGACTGAAATTAGACAACTTTTACAATCATTGTTTTTGTTTTTACATTATTGGGCTTAATTACTAAACATTGTTAATTTTCGGATTTTTCACTCATCCTGACCTTGTTTCCTTGCGCAGAGAATAACTAGAGCTACATATATCGGATTTTAGTGATCTTGCTGTCCCTAGAAAGATAAGGAAGAGACCTACAATTTTAGGTGTCCTAAAAATTGTCAAATTAGGCCAAAATCAAGGCTAAATTGGGTCCCGAGTTCTCTGGCGCGGATCAGTGCGCAGTCCATTATGTTCCTTCTCTTAAATGGGCCTAACTTACTCATATTAACCCCAATTAAGGCACATGATAACTTGTTGGAAAGCTTATTCAGAGGCCCTTAATTTGGTCTAGGGTTAGGTCCGGAATAATAAGCCTAAATAGCAGCTTACAGCCGCACAAGCCAGAGAGAGACAGAAATTAGACAACTTTTACAATCATTGTTTTTGCTTTTACATTATTGGGCTTACTTGTGCTTAATTTCTAAACATTGCTAATTTTCGGATTTTTCACTCATCCTGACCTTGTTGCCTTGCGCAGACCATAGCTAGAGCTACAGATATCGGATTTTGGTGATCATGCTGTCCCTAGAAAGATAAGGAAGAGACTTATAATTTCCGGTTTCACAAGAATTGTCAAATTAGGCCAAAATCAAGGATAAATTGGGTCCTGAGTTCTCTGACGGAGATCAGTGCGCAATCCATAATGTTCCTTCACTTACATAGGCGTAACTTACTCATCTTAAGCCCAATTAATCAATATGATACCTTGTTGAAAGCTTATTCAGAGGCCCTTAATTTTGGTCTAGGGTTAGGTATGGATTAATAAGCATAAATAGCAATTTACTGCTGCACAAGCCAGAGAGAGACGGAAATTAGACAACTTTTACAATAATTGTTTTTGCTTTTACAATATTGGACTTAATTGGGCTTAATTGGTAAACATTGTTAATTTTCGGATTTTTCACTCATCCTGACCTTGTTGCCTTGCGCAGAGCATTACTAGAACTACAGATATCGGATATTGGTGATCTTGCTGTCCCTAGAAAGATAAGGAAGAGACCTACAATTTCGGGTTTCACAACAATTGTCAAATTAGGCCAAAATCAAGGATAATTTGGGTCCTTAGTTCTCTGGCACGAATCAGTGTGCAGTCCATGATGTTCCTTCACTTAAATGGGACTAACTTACTCGTCTTAAGCCCAATTAAGGCATATGATACCTTGTTGGAAAGCTTATTTAGAGGGCCTTAATTTGGTCTAGGGTTAGGTCAGGATTAATAAGCATAAATAGAATTTTACAGCCGCACAAGCCAGAGAGAGATGAAAATTAGACAAATTTTACAATCATTATTTTTACTTTTACATTATTGGGCTAAATTCCAAAACTTTGTTAATTTTCGGATTTTTCACTCATCCTGAACTTGTTGCCTTGTGCAGAGCATAACTAGAGCTACAATATTGGATTTTGGTGATCTTGTTGTCCCTAGAAAGATAAGGAAGAGACCTACAATTTCAGGTTTCACAAAGTTGTCAAATTAGGCCATAATCAAGGCTAAATTGGGTCCCAAGTTCTCTGGCGCGCATCAGTGTTTAGTCCATGATGTTCCTTCACTAAAATGGGCCTAACTTACTCATCTTAAGCCCAATTAAGGCACATGATACCTTGTTGGAAAGCTTATTCAGAGGCCCTTAATTTGGTCTAGGGTTAGGTCAGGAATAATAAGCCTAAATAGCAGTTTACAGCCGTACAAGACAGAGTGAGACAGAAATTAGACAACTTTTACAATCATTGTTTTTGCTTTTATATTATTGGGTTTAATTGCTAAACATTGTCAATTTTCGGATTTTTCACTCATCCTGACCTTGCTGCCTTGCGCAGAGCATAACTAGAGCTACAGATATCGGATTTTGGTGATCATGATGTCCTTAGAAAGGTAAGGAAGAGACCTACAATTTCAGGTTTTAGAAGAATTGTAAAATTAGGCCAAAATCAAGTATAAATTGGGTCCCGGGTTCTCTGGCACGGATCAGTGCATAATCCATGATGTTCCATCACTTAAATGGGCGTAACTTACTCATCTTAAGCCCAGTTAAGGCATATGATACCTTGTTGGAAAGCTTATTCAGAGGCCCTTAATTTGGTCTAGGGTTAGATCAGGATTAATAAGCATAAATAGAAGTTTACAACCGCACAAGCCAGAGAGAGACGGAACTTAGACAACTTTTATAATGATTGTTTTTGCTTTTGCATTGTTGGACTTAATTGGGCTTAATTGCAATACATTGTTAATTTTTGGATTTTTCACTCATCCTGACCTTGTTGCCTTGCGCAGAGCATAACTACAGCAGCAGATATCAGATTTTGGTGATCTTGCTGTCCCAAGAAAGATAAGGAAGAGACCTACAATTCCAGGTTTCACAAGAATTATCAAATTAGGCCAAAATCAAGGATAATTTGGGTCCCGAGTTCTCTGACGCGGATCGGTCTTGATCCATGATGTTCCTTCACTTAAATGGGACTAACTTACTCATCTTATGCCCAATTAAGGCATATGATACCTTGTTGGAAAGCTTATTCAGAGGGCCTTAATTTGGTCTAGTGTTAGGTCAGGATTAATAAGCATAAATAGAATTTTACAGCCGCACAAGCCAGAGAAAGACGAAAATTAGACAAATTTTACAATCATTGTTTTTACTTTTACATTATTGGGCTAAATTCCAAAACATTATTAATTTTCGGATTTTTCACTCATCCTGAACTTGTTGCCTTGTGCTGAGCATAACTAGAGCTACAATATTGGATTTTGGTCATCTTGTTGTCCCTAGAAAGATAAGGAAGAGACCTACCATTTCAGGTTTCACAAAGTTGTGAAATTAGGCCAAAATCAAGGCTAAATTGGGTCCCAAGTTCTCTGGCGCGCATCAGTGTTCAGTCCATGATGTTTCATCACTTAAATGGGCCTAACTTACTCATCTTAAGCCCAATTAAGGCATATGATACCTTGTTGGAAAGCTTATTCAGAGGCCCTTAATTTGGTCCAGGGATAGGTTAGGATTAATAAGCATAAATAACAGTTTACAGCCGCACAAGCCACAGAGAGACGGAAATTGGACAACTTTTACAATCATTGTTTTTGTTTTAACATTATTGGGCTTAATTACTAAACATTGTTAATTTTCGGATTTTTCACTCCTCCTGACATTGTTGCCTTGCGCAGAGAATAACTTGATCTACAGATATCGGATTTTGGTGATCTTGCTGTCCCTAGAAAGATAATGAAAAGACCTACAATTTCAGGTGTCACAAAAATTGTCAAATTAGGCCAAAATCAAGGCTAAATTGGGTCCCGAGTTCTCTGGCGCGAATCAATGCGCAGTCCATGATGTTCCTTCATCTTAAGCCCAATTAAGGCACATGATACCTTGTTGGAAAGCTTATTCAGAGGCCCTTAATTTGGTCTAGGGTTAGGTCAGGATTAATAAGAATAAATAACAGTTTACAGCCGCACAACCGAGAGAGAGACGGAAATTAGATAACTTTTACCATCATTGTTTTTGCTTTTACATTATTGGGCTTAATTGCTAAACATTCTTAATTTTTGGATTTTTCACTCATCCTGACCTTGTTGCTTTGCGTAGAAGATTATTAGAGCTACAAATATCGGATTTTGGTGATCTTGCTGTCCCTAGAAAGATAAGGAAGATACCTACAATTTCGAGTTTCATAAGAATTGTCAAATTAGGCCAAAATCAAGGCTAAATTGGGTCCCGGGTTCTCTGGCACGGGTCAGTGTGCAGTCCATGATGTTCCTTCACTTAAATGGGCCTAACTTACTCATCTTAAGCACAATTAAGGCACATGATACCTTGTTGGAAAGCTTATTCAGAGGCCCTTAATTTGGTCTAGGGTTAGGTCAGGAATAATAAGCCTAAATAGCAGTTTACAGCCGTACAAGACAGAGTGAGACAGAAATTAGACAACTTTTACAATCATTGTTTTTGCTTTTACATTATTGGGCTTAATTGCTAAACATTGTCAATTTTCGGATTTTTCACTCATCCTGACCTTGTTGCCTTGCGCAGAGCATAACTAGAGCTACAGATATCGGATTTTGGTGATCATGATGTCCTTAGAAAGGTAAGGAAGAGACCTACAATTTCAGGTTTTAGAAGAATTGTCAAATTAGGCCAAAATCAAGTCTAAATTGGGTCCCGGGTTCTCTGGCACGGATCAGTGCACAATCCATGATGTTCCATCACTTAAATGGGCGTAACTTACTCATCTTAAGCCCAGTTAAGGCATATGATACCTTGTGGGAAAGCTTATTCAGAGGCCCTTAATTTGGTCTAGGGTTAGATCAGGATTAATAAGCATAAATAGAAGTTTACAACCGCACAAGCCAGAGAGAGACGGAACTTAGACAACTTTTATAATGATTGTTTTTGCTTTTACATTGTTGGACTTAATTGGGCTTAATTGCAATACATTGTTAAATTTTGGATTTTTCACTCATCCTGACCTTGTTGCCTTGCGCAGAGCATAACTAGAGCAGCAGATATCGGATTTTGGTGATCTTGCTGTCCCTAGAAAGATAAGGAAGAGACCTACAATTTCAGGTTTCACAAGAATTATTAAATTAGGCCAAAATCAAGGATAATTTGGGTCCCGAGTTCTCTGACGCGGATCAGTGCGCAGTCCATGATGTTCCTTCACTTAAATGGGACTAACTTACTCATCTTATGCCCAATTAAGGCATATGATACCTTGTTGGAAAGCTTATTCAGAGGGCCTTAATTTGGTCTAGTGTTAGGTCAGGATTAATATGCATAAATAGAATTTTACAGCCGCACAAGCCAGAGAAAGACGAAAATTAGACAAATTTTACAATCATTGTTTTTACTTTTACATTATTGGGCTAAATTCCAAAACATTATTAATTTTCGGATTTTTCACTCATCCTGAACTTGTTGCCTTGTGCTGAGCATAACTAGAGCTACAATATTGGATTTTGGTCATCTTGTTGTCCCTAGAAAGATAAGGAAGAGACCTACAATTTCAGGTTTCACAAAGTTGTCAAATTAGGCCAAAATCAAGGCTAAATTGGGTCCCAAGTTCTCTGGCGCGCATCAGTGTTCAGTCCATGATGTTTCATCACTTAAATGGGCCTAACTTACTCATCTTAAGCCCAATTAAGGCATATAATACCTTGTTGGAAAGCTTATTCAGAGGCCCTTAATTTGGTCTAGGGATAGGTTAGGATTAATAAGCATAAATAGCAGTTTACAGCCGCACAAGCCACAGAGAGACGGAAATTAGACAACTTTTACAATCATTGTTTTTGTTTTTACATTATTGGGCTTAATTACTAAACATTGTTAATTTTTGGATTTTTCACTCCTCCTGACATTGTTGCCTTGCGCAGAGGATAACTTGATCTACAGATATCGGATTTTGGTGATCTTGCTATCCCTAGAAAGATAATGAAAAGACCTACAATTTCAGGTGTCACAAAAATTGTCAAATTAGGCCAAAATCAAGGCTAAATTGGGTCCCGAGTTCTCTGGCGCGAATCAATGCGCAGTCCATGATGTTCCTTCATCTTAAGCCCAATTAAGGGACATGATACCTTGATGGAAAGCTTATTCAGAGGCCCTTAATTTGGTCTAGGGTTAGGTCAGGATTAATAAGAATAACTAACAGTTTACTGCCGCACAACCGAGAGAGAGACGGAAATTAGAAAACTTTTACCATCATTGTTTTTGCTTTTACATTATTGGGCTTAATTGGGCTTAATTGCTAAACATTCTTAATTTTCGGATTTTTCACTCATCCTGACCTTGTTGCTTTGCGTAGAAGATTATTAGAGCTACAAATATCGGATTTTGGTGATCTTGCTGTCCCTAGAAAGATAAGGAAGATACCTACAATTTCGAGTTTCATAAGAATTGTCAAATTAGGCCACAATCAAGGCTAAATTGGGTCCCGGGTTCTCTGGCACGGGTCAGTGTGCAGTCCATGATGTTCCTTCACTTAAATGGGCCTAACTTACTCATCTTAAGCACAGTTAAGGCATATGATACCTTGTTGGAATGCTTTTTCAGATGCCCTTAATTTGGTCTAGGGTTAAGTCAGGATTAATATGCATAAATAGCACTTTACAGCCGCACAAGCCAAAGAGAGACGGAAATTAGACAACTTTTACAATCATTGTTTTTGCTTTTACATTATTGGACTTAATTGGGCTTAATTGCTAAACATTGTTAATTTTCGGATTTTTCACTCATCCTGACCTTGTTGCCTTGCGCAGAGTATAACTAGAGCAACAGATATCGGATTTTGTTGATCTTGCTGTCCCTAGAAAGATAAGGAAGAGACCTACAATTTCTTGTTTCACAAGAATTGTCAAATTAGGCCAAAATCAAGGCTAAATTGGGTCCCGAGTTCTCTGGCGCGGATCAGTGCGCAGTCCATGATGTTCCTTCACTTAAATGGGACTACCTTACTTATCTTAAGCCCAATTGAGGCATATGATACCTTGTTGGAAAGCTAATTCAGAGGGCCTTAATTTGCTCTAGGTTTAGGTCAGCATTAATAAGCATAAATAGCACTTTACAGCCGCACAAGCCAGAGAGAGACGGAAATTAGACAACTTTTACAATCATTGTTTTTACTTTTACATTATTGGACTTAATTGGGCTTAATTGCTAAACATTGTTAATTTTCGGATTTTTCACTCATCCTGACATTGTTGCCTTGCGTAGACTATAACTAGAGCAACAGATATCAGATTTTGTGGATCTTGCTGTCCCTAGAAAGATAAGGAAGAGACCTACAATTTCGGGTTTGGCAAAAATTGTCAAATTAGGCCAAAATCAAGGCTAAATTGGGTCCCGAGTTCTCTGGCGCGGATCAGTGCGCAGTCCCTGATGTTCCTCCACTTAAATGGGCCTAACTTACTCATCTTAAGCCCAATTAAGGCACATGATACCTTGTTGGAAAGCTTATTCAGAGGCCCTTAATTTGGTCTAGGGTTTGGTCTGGATTAATAAGCATAAATAGCAGTTTACAGCCGCACAAGCCAGAGAGAGACGGAAATTAGACAACTTTTACAATCAATGTTTTCGCTTTTACATTGTTGGACTTAATTGGGCTTAATTGCTAAAAAATGTTAATTTTCGGATTTTTCACTCATCCTGACCTTGTTGCCTTGCGCAGAGCATAACTAGAGCAACAGATATCGGATTTTGGTTATCTTGCTGTCCCTAGAAAGATAAGGAAGAGACCTACAATTTCTTGTGTCACAAGAATTGTCAAATTAGGCCAAAATCAAGGCTAAATTGGGTCCCGAGTTCTCTGATGCGGATCAGTGCGCAGTCCATGATGTTCCTTCACTTAAATGGGACTAACTTACTCATCTTATGCCTAATTAAGGCATATGATACCTTGTTGGAAAGCTTATTCAGAGGGCCTTAATTTGGTCTAGGGTTAGGTCAGGATTAATAAGCATAAATAGAATTTTACAGCCGCACAAGCCAGATAAAGACGAAAATTAGACAAATTTTACAATCATTGTTTTTACTTTTAAATTATTGGGCTAAATTCCAAAACATTGTTAATTTTCGGATTTTTCAGTCATCCTGAACTTGTTGCCTTGTGCTGAGCATAACTAGAGCTACAATATTGGATTTTGGTGATCTTGTTGTCCCTAGAAAGATAAGGAAGAGACCTACAATTTCAGGTTTCACAAAATTGTCAAATTAGGCCAAAATCAAGGCTAAATTGGGTCCCAAGTTCTCTGGCGCGCATCGGTGTTTAGTCCATGATGTTTCTTCACTTAAATGGGCCTAACTTACTCATCTTAAGCCAAATTAAGGCATATGATACCTTGTTGGAAAGCTTATTCAGAGGCCCTTAATTTGGTCTAGGGATAGGTCAGGATTAATAAGCATAAATAGCAGTTTACAGCCGCACAAGCCAGAGAGAGACGGAAATTAGAAAACTTTTACAATCATTGTTTTTGCTTTTACATTATTGGACTTAATTGGGCATAATTGCAAAACATTGTTAATTTTCGGATTTTTCACTCATCCTGACCTTGTTGCCTTGTGCAGAGCATAACTAGAGGATCAGATATCGGATTTTGGTGATCTTGCTGTCCCAAGAAAGATAAGGAAGAGACCTACAATTTCAGGTTTCACAAGAATTATCAAATCAGGCCAAAATCAAGGATAATTTGGGTCCCGAGTTCTCTGGCGCGGATCAGTGCGCAGTCCATGATGTTCCTTCACTAAAATGAGCCTAACTTACTCATCTTAAGCCCAATTAAGGCACATGATACCTTGTTGGAAAGCTTATTCAGAGGCCCTTAATTTGGTCTAGGGTTAGGTCTGGATTAATAAGCATAAATAGCAGTTTACAGCCGCACAAGCCAGAGAGAGACGGAAATTAGACAACTTTTACAATCATTGTTTTCGCTTTTACATTGTTGGACTTAATTGGGCTTAATTGCTAAACATTGTTAATTTTCGGATTTTTCACTCATCCTGACCTTGTTGCCTTGCACAGAGCATAACTAGAGCAACAGATATCGGATTTTGGTTATCTTGCTGTCCCTAGAAAGATAAGGAAGAGACCTACAATTTCAGGTTTTAGAAGAATTGTCAAATTAGGACAAAATCAAGTCTAAATTGGGTCCCGGGTTCTCTAGCACGGATCAGTGCACAATCCATGATGTTCCATCACTTAAATGGGCGTAACTTACTCATCTTAAGCCCAGTTAAGGCATATGATACCTTGTTGGAAAGCTTATTCAAAGGCCCTTAATTTGGTCTAGGGTTAGATCAGGATTAATAAGCATAAATAGAAGTTTACAACCGCACAAGCCAGAGAGAGACGGAACTTAGACAACTTTTATAATGATTGTTTTTGCTTTTACATTGTTGGACTTAATTGGGCTTAATTGCAATACATTGTTAATTTTTGGATTTTTCACTCATCCTGACCTTGTTGCCTTGCGCAGAGCATAACTAGAGCAGCAGATATCGGATTTTGGTGATCTTGCTGTCCCTAGAAAGATAAGGAAGAGACCTACAATTTCAGGTTTCACAAGAATTATCAAATTAGGCCAAAATCAAGGATAATTTGGGTCCCGAGTTCTCTGACGCGGATCAGTGCGCAGTCCATGATGTTCCTTCACTTAAATGGGACTAACTTACTCATCTTATGCCCAATTAAGGCATATGATACCTTGTTGGAAAGCTTATTCAGAGGGCCTTAATTTGGTCTAGTGTTAGGTCAGGATTAATAAGCATAAATAGAATTTTACAGCCGCACAAGCCAGAGAAAGACGAAAATTAGACAAATTTTACAATCATTGTTTTTACTTTTACATTATTGGGCTAAATTCCAAAACATTATTAATTTTCGGATTTTTCACTCATCCTGAACTTGTTGCCTTGTGCTGGGCATAACTAGAGCTACAATATTGGATTTTGGTGATCTTGTTGTCCCTAGAAAGATAAGGAAGAGACCTACAACTTCAGGTTTCACAAAATTGTCAAATTAGGCCAAAATCAAGGCTAAATTGGGTCCCAAGTTCTCTGGCGCACATCAGTGTTTAGTCCATGATGTTTCTTCACTTAAATGGGCCTAACTTACTCATCTTAAGCCAAATTAAGGCATATGATACCTTGTTGGAAAGCTTATTCAGAGGCCCTTAATTTGGTCTAGGGATAGGTCAGGATTAATAAGCATAAATAGCAGTTTACAGCCGCACAAGCCAGAGAGAGACGGAAATTAGACAACTTTTACAATCATTGTTTTTGCTTTTACATTATTGGACTTAATTGGGCTTAATTGCTAAACATTGTTAATTTTCGGATTTTTCACTCATCCTGACCTTGTTGCCTTGTGCAGAGCATAACTAGAGCATCAGATATCGGATTTTGGTGATCTTGCTTTCCCAAGAAAGATAAGGAAGAGACCTACAATTTCAGATTTCACAAGAATTATCAAATCAGGCCAAAATCAAGGATAATTTGGGTCCCGAGTTCTCTGGCGCGGATCAGTGCGCAGTCCATGATGTTCCTTCACTAAAATGAGCCTAACTTACTCATCTTAAGCCCAATTAAGGCACATGATACCTTGTTGGAAAGCTTATTCAGAGGCCCTTAATTTGGTCTAGGGTTAGGTCTGGATTAATAAGCATAAATAGCAGTTTACAGCCGCACAAGCCAGAGAGAGACGGAAATTAGACAACTTTTACAATCATTGTTTTCGCTTTTACATTGTTGGACTTAATTGGGCTTAATTGCTAAACATTGTTAATTTTCGGATTTTTCACTCATCCTGACCTTGTTGCCTTGCGCAGAGCATAACTAGAGCAACAGATATCGGATTTTGGTTATCTTGCTGTCCCTAGAAAGATAAGGAAGAGACCTACAATTTCAGGTTTTAGAAGAATTGTCAAATTAGGCCAAAATCAAGTCTAAATTGGGTCCCGGGTTCTCTGGCACGGATCAGTGCACAATCCATGATGTTCCATCACTTAAATGGGTGTAACTTACTCATCTTAAGCCCAGGTAAGGCATATGATACCTTGTTGGAAAGCTTATTCAGAGGCCCTTAATTTGGTCTAGGGTTAGATCAGGATTAATAAGCATAAATAGAAGTTTACAACCGCACAAGCCAGAGAGAGACGGAACTTAGACAACTTTTACAATCATTGTTTTCGCTTTTACATTGTTGGACTTAATTGGGCTTAATTGCAATACATTGTTAATTTTTGGATTTTTCACTCATCCTGACCTTGTTGCCTTGCGCAGAACATAACTAGAGCAGCAGATATCGGATTTTGGTGATCTTGCTGTCCCTAGGAAGATAAGGAAGAGACCTACAATTTCAGGTTTCACAAGAATTATCAAATTAGGCCAAAATCAAGGATAATTTGGGTCACGAGTTCTCTGGCGCGGATCAGTGTGCAGTCCATGATGTTCCTTCACTTAAATGGGACTAACTTACTCATCTTATGCCCAATTAAGGCATATGATACCTTGTTGGAAAGCTTATTCAGAGGGCCTTAATTTGGTCTAGGGTTAGGTCAGGATTAATAAGCATAAATAGAATTTTACAGCCGCACAAGCCAGATAAAGACGAAAATTAGACAAATTTTACAATCATTGTTTTTACTTTTACATTATTGGGCTAAATTCCAAAACATTATTAATTTTCGGATTTTTCACTCATCCTGAACTTGTTGCCTTGTGCTGAGCATAACTAGAGCTACAATATTGGATTTTGGTGATCTTGTTGTCCCTAGAAAGATAAGGAAGAGACCTACAATTTCAGGTTTCACAAAATTGTCAAATTTGGCCAAAATCAAGGCTAAATTGGGTCCCAAGTTCTCTGGCGCGCATCAGTGTTTAGTCCATGATGTTTCTTCACTTAAATGGGCCTAACTTACTCATCTTAAGCCAAATTAAGGCATATGATACCTTGTTGGAAAGCTTATTCAGAGGCCCTTAATTTGGTCTAGGGATAGGTCAGGATTAATAAGCATAAATAGCAGTTTACAGCCGCACAAGCCAGAGAGAGACGGAAATTAGACAACTTTTACAATCATTGTTTTTGCTTTTACATTATTGGACTTAATTGGGCTTAATTGCTAAACATTGTTAATTTTCGGATTTTTCACTCATCCCTGTCCTTGTTGCCTTGCGAGAGCATAACTAGAGCAACAGATTTCGGATTTTGGTGATCTTCTTGTCCCTAGAAAGATAAGGAAGAGACCTACAATTTCAGGTTTCACAAGAATTATCAAATCAGGCCAAAATCAAGGATAATTTGGGTCCCGAGTTCTCTGGCGCGGATCGGTCGCGATCCATGATGTTCCTTCACTAAAATGAGCCTAACTTACTCATCTTAAGCCCAATTAAGGCACATGATACCTTGTTGGAAAGCTTATTCAGAGGCCCTTAATTTGGTCTAGGGTTAGGTCTGGATTAATAAGCATAAATAGCAGTTTACAGCCGCACAAGCCAGAGAGAGACGGAAATTAGACAACTTTTACAATCATTGTTTTCGCTTTTACATTGTTGGACTTAATTGGGCTTAATTGCTAAACATTGTTAATTTTCGGATTTTTCACTCATCCTGACCTTGTTGCCTTGCGCAGAGCATAACTCGAGCAACAGATATCGGATTTTGGTTATCTTGCTGTCCCTAGAAAGATAAGGAAGAGACCTATAATTTCTTGTTTCACAAGAATTGTCAAATTAGGCCAAAATCAAGGCTAAATTGGGTCCCGAGTTCTCTGGCGCGGATCAGTGTGCAGTCCACATTGTTCCTTCACTTAAATGGGACTAACTTACTCATCTTATGCCTAATTAAGGCATATGATACCTTGTTGGAAAGCTTAGTCAGAGGGCCTTAATTTGGTCTAGGGTTAGGTCAGGATTAATAAGCATAAATAGAATTTTACAGCCGCACAAGCCAGATAAAGACGAAAATTAGACAAATTTTACAATCATTGTTTTTACTTTTACATTATTTGGCTAAATTCCAAAACATTGTTAATTTTCGGATTTTTCACTCATCCTGAACTTGTTGCCTTGTGCTGAGCATAACTAGAGCTACAATATTGGATTTTGGTGATCTTGTTGTCCCTAGAAAGATAAGGAAGAGACCTACAATTTCAGGTTTCACAAAATTGTCAAATTAGGCCAAAATCAAGGCTAAATTGGGTCCCAAGTTCTCTGGCGCGCATCAGTGTTTAGTCCATGATGTTTCTTCACTTAAATGGGCCTAACTTACTCATCTTAAGCCAAATTAAGGCATATGATACCTTGTTGGAAAGCTTATTCAGAGGCCCTTAATTTGGTCTAGGGATAGGTCAGGATTAATAAGCATAAATAGCAGTTTACAGCCGCACAAGCCAGAGAGAGACGGAAATTAGACAACTTTTACAATCATTGTTTTTGCTTTTACATTATTGGACTTAATTGGGCTTAATTGCTAAACATTGTTAATTTTCGGATTTTTCACTCATCCTGTCCTTGTTGCCTTGCGCAGAGCATAACTAGAGCAACAGATTTCGGATTTTGGTGATCTTGCTGTCCCTAGAAAGATAAGGAAGAGACCTACAATTTCAGGTTTCACAAGAATTATCAAATCAGGCCAAAATCAAGGATAATTTGGGTCCCGAGTTCTCTGGCGCGGATCAGTGCGCAGTCCATGATGTTCCTTCACCAAAATGAGCCTAACTTACTCATCTTAAGCCCAATTAAGGCACATGATACCTTGTTGGAAAGCTTATTCAGAGGCCCTTAATTTGGTCTAGGGTTAGGTCTGGATTAATAAGCATAAATAGCAGTTTACAGCCGCACAAGCCAGAGAGAGACGGAAATTAGACAACTTTTACAATCATTGTTTTCGCTTTTACATTGTTGGACTTAATTGGGCTTAATTGCTAAACATTGTTAATTTTCGGATTTTTCACTCATCCTGACCTTGTTGCCTTGCGCAGAGCATAACTAGAGCAACAGATATCGGATTTTGGTTATCTTGCTGTCCCTAGAAAGATAAGGAAGAGACCTATAATTTCTTGTTTCACAAGAATTGTCAAATTAGGCCAAAATCAAGGCTAAATTGGGTCCCGAGTTCTCTGGCGCGGATCAGTGCGCAGTCAATGATGTTCCTTCACTTAAATGGGACTAACTTACTCATCTTATGCCCAATTAAGGCATATGATACCTTGTTGGAAAGCTTATTCAGAGGGCCTTAATTTGGTCTAGTGTTAGGTCAGGATTAATAAGCATAAATAGAAATTTACAGCCGCACAAGCCAGAGAAAGACGAAAATTAGACAAATTTTACAATCATTGTTTTTACTTTTACATTATTGGGCTAAATTCCAAAACATTATTAATTTTCGGATTTTTCACTCATCCTGAACTTGTTGCCTTGTGCTGAGCATAACTAGAGCTACAATATTAGATTTTGGTGATCTTGTTGTCCCTAGAAAGATAAGGAAGAGACCTACAATTTCAGGTTTCACAAAATTGTCAAATTTGGCCAAAATCAAGGCTAAATTGGGTCCCAAGTTCTCTGGCGCGCATCAGTGTTTAGTCCATGATGTTTCTTCACTTAAATGGGCCTAACTTACTCATCTTAAGCCAAATTAAGGCATATGATACCTTGTTGGAAAGCTTATTCAGAGGCCCTTAATTTGGTCTAGGGATAGTTCAGGATTAATAAGCATAAATAGCAGTTTACAGCCGCACAAGCCAGAGAGAGACGGAAATTAGACAACTTTTACAATCATTGTTTTTGCTTTTACATTATTGGACTTAATTGGGCTTAATTGCTAAACATTGTTAATTTTCGGATTTTTCACTCATCCTGTCCTTGTTGCCTTGCGCAGAGCATAACTAGAGCAACAGATATCGGATTTTGGTGATCTTGCTGACCCTAGAAAGATAAGGAAGAGACCTACAATTTCAGGTTTCACAAGAATTATCAAATCAGGCCAAAATCAAGGATAATTTGGGTCCCGAGTTCTCTGGCGCGGATCAGTGCGCAGTCCATGATGTTCCTTCACTAAAATGAGCCTAACTTACTCATATTAAGCCCAATTAAGGCACATGATACCTTGTTGGAAAGCTTATTCAGAGGCCTTTAATTTGGTCTAGGGTTAGGTCTGGATTTATAAGCATAAATAGCAGTTTACAGCCGCACAAGTCAGAGAGAGACGGAAATTAGACAACTTTTACAATCATTGTTTTCGCTTTTACATTGTTGGACTTAATTGGGCTTAATTGCTAAACATTGTTAATTTTCGGATTTTTCACTCATCCTGACCTTGTTGCCTTTGCAGAGCATAACTAGAGCAACAGATATCGGATTTTGGTTATCTTGCTGTCCCTAGAAAGATAAGGAAGAGACCTACAATTTCTTGTTTCACAAGAATTGTCAAATTAGGCCAAAATCAAGGCTAAATTGGGTCCCGAGTTCTCTGGCGCGGATCAGTGCGCAGTCCATGATGTTCCTTCACTTAAATGGGACTAACTTACTCATCTTATGCCTAATTAAGGCATATGATACCTTGTTGGAAAGCTTATTCAGAGGGCCTTAATTTGGTCTAGGGTTAGGTCAGGATTAATAAGCATAAATAGAATTTTACAGCTGCACAATCCAGATAAAGACGAAAATTAGACAAATTTTACAATCATTGTTTTTACTTTTACATTATTGGGCTAAATTCCAAAACATTGTTAATTTTCGGATTTTTCACTCATCCTGAACTTGTTGCCTTGTGCTGAGCATAACTAGAGCTACAATATTGGATTTTGGTGATCTTGTTGTCCCTAGAAAGATAAGGAAGAGACCTACAATTTCAGGTTTCACAAAATTGTCAAATTAGGCCAAAATCAAGGCTAAATTGGGTCCCGAGTTCTCTGGCGCGGATCAGTGCGCAATCCATGATGTTCCTTCACTTAAATGGGACTAACTTACTCATCTTATGCCCAATTAAGGCATATGATACCTTGTTGGAAAGCTTATTCAGAGGGCCTTAATTTGGTCTAGTGTTAGGTCAGGATTAATAAGCATAAATAGAAATTTACACCGCAAAGCCAGAGAAAGACGAAAATTAACAAATTACAATCTCACATTTATTAAATTCCTTAAAAAAGGGATTACCATGGTAGATATGATACTTGTTGAAAGCTTATTAGAGGGCCTTAATTTGGTTAGGGTTAGGTAGGATTAATAAATAAATAGTTTCCCAAGAGAGAAAGACGAAAATTAGACAAATTTTACAATCATTGTTTTTACTTTTACATTATTGGGCTAAATTCCAAAACATTATTAATTTTCGGATTTTTCACTCATCCTGAACTTGTTGCCTTGTGCTGAGCATAACTAGAGCTACAATATTGGATTTTGGTGATCTTGTTGTCCCTAGAAAGATAAGGAAGAGACCTACAATTTCAGGTTTCACAAAATTGTCAAATTTGGCCAAAATCAAGGCTAAATTGGGTCCCAAGTTCTCTGGCGCGCATCAGTGTTTAGTCCATGATGTTTCTTCACTTAAATGGGCCTAACTTACTCATCTTAAGCCAAATTAAGGCATATGATACCTTGTTGGAAAGCTTATTCAGAGGCCCTTAATTTGGTCTAGGGATAGGTCAGGATTAATAAGCATAAATAGCAGTTTACAGCCGCACAAGCCAGAGAGAGACGGAAATTAGACAACTTTTACAATCATTGTTTTTGCTTTTACATTATTGGACTTAATTGGGCTTAATTGCTAAACATTGTTAATTTTCGGATTTTTCACTCATCCTGTCCTTGTTGCCTTGCGCAGAGCATAACTAGAGCAACAGATTTCGGATTTTGGTGATCTTGCTGTCCCTAGAAAGATAAGGAAGAGACCTACAATTTCAGGTTTCACAAGAATTATCAAATCAGGCCAAAATCAAGGATAATTTGGGTCCCGAGTTCTCTGGCGCGGATCAGTGCGCAGTCCATGATGTTCCTTCACTAAAATGAGCCTAACTTACTCATCTTAAGCCCAATTAAGGCACATGATACCTTGTTGGAAAGCTTATTCAGAGGCCCTTAATTTGGTCTAGGGTTAGGTCTGGATTAATAAGCATAAATAGCAGTTTACAGCCGCACAAGCCAGAGAGAGACAGAAATTAGACAACTTTTACAATCATTGTTTTCGCTTTTACATTGTTGGACTTAATTGGGCTTAATTGCTAAACAGTGTTAATTTTCGGATTTTTCACTCATCCTGACCTTGTTGCCTTGCGCAGAGCATAACTAGAGCAACAGATATCGGATTTTGGTGATCTTGCTGTCCCTAGAAAGATAAGGAAGAGACCTACAATTTCTTGTTTCACAAGAATTGTCAAATTAGGCCAAAATCAAGGCTAAATTGGGATCCGAGTTCTCTGGCGCGGATCAGTGCGCAGTCCATGATGTTCCTTCACTTAAATGGGACTAACTTACTCATCTTATGCCCAATTAAGGCATATGATACCTTGTTGGAAAGCTTAGTCAGAGGGCCTTAATTTGGTCTAGGGTTAGGTCAGGATTAATAAGCATAAATAGAATTTTACAGCCGCACAAGCCAGAGAAAGACGAAAATTAGACAAATTTTACAATCATTGTTTTTACTTTTACATTATTGGGCTAAATTCCAAAACATTGTTAATTTTCGGATTTTTCACTCATCCTGAACTTGTTGCCTTGTGCTGAGCATAACTAGAGCTACAATATTGGATTTTGGTGATCTTGTTGTCCCTAGAAAGATAAGGAAGAGACCTACAATTTCAGGTTTCACAAAATTGTCAAATTAGGCCAAAATCAAGGCTAAATTGGGTCCCAAGTTCTCTGGCGCGCATCAGTGTTTAGTCCATGATGTTTCTTCACTTAAATGGGCCTAACTTACTCATCTTAAGCCAAATTAAGGCATATGATACCTTGTTGGAAAGCTTATTCAGAGGCCCTTAATTTGGTCTAGGGATAGGTCAGGATTAATAAGCATAAATAGCAGTTTATAGCCGCACAAGCCAGAGAGAGACGGAAATTAGACAACTTTTACAATCATTGTTTTTGCTTTTACATTATTGGACTTAATTGGGCTTAATTGCTAAACATTGTTAATTTTCGGATTTTTCACTCATCCTGACCTTGTTGCCTTGCGCAGAGCATAACTAGAGCATCAGATATCGGATTTTGGTGATCTTGCTGTCCCTAGAAAGATAAGGAAGAGACCTACAATTTCAGGTTTCACAAGAATTATCAAATCAGGCCAAAATCAAGGATAATTTGGGTCCCGAGTTCTCTGGCGCGGATCAGTGCGCAGTCCATGATGTTCCTTCACTAAAATGAGCCTAACTTACTCATCTTAAGCCCAATTAAGGCACATGATACCTTGTTGGAAAGCTTATTCAGAGGCCCTTAATTTGGTCTAGGGTTAGGTCTGGATTAATAAGCATAAATAGCAGTTTACAGCCGCACAAGCCAGAGAGAGACGGAAATTAGACAACTTTTACAATCATTGTTTTCGCTTTTACATTGTTGGACTTAATTGGGCTTAATTGCTAAACATTGTTAATTTTCGGATTTTTCACTCATCCTGACCTTGTTGCCTTGCGCAGAGCATAACTAGAGCAACATATATCGGATTTTGGTTATCTTGCTGTCCCTAGAAAGATAAGGAAGAGACCTATAATTTCTTGTTTCACAAGAATTGTCAAATTAGGCCAAAATCAAGGCTAAATTGGGTCCCGAGTTCTCTGGCGCGGATCAGTGCGCAGTCCATGATGTTCCTTCACTTAAATGGGACTAACTTACTCATCTTATGCCCAATTAAGGCATATGATACCTTGTTGGAAAGCTTATTCAGAGGGCCTTAATTTGGTCTAGTGTTAGGTCAGGATTAATAAGCATAAATAGAAATTTACAGCCGCACAAGCCAGAGAAAGACGAAAATTAGACAAATTTTACAATCATTGTTTTTACTTTTACATTATTGGGCTAAATTCCAAAACATTATTAATTTTCGGATTTTCACTCATCCGAACTTGTTGCCTTGCTTGAGCATAACTAGAGCTACAATATTGGATTTTGGTGATCTTGTTGTCCCTAGAAAGATAAGGAAGAGACCTACAATTTCAGGTTTCACAAAATTGTCAAATTTGGCCAAAATCAAGGCTAAATTGGGTCCCAAGTTCTCTTGCGCGCATCAGTGTTTAGTCCATGATGTTTCTTCACTTAAATGGGCCTAACTTACTCATCTTAAGCCAAATTAAGGCATATGATACCTTGTTGGAAAGCTTATTCAGAGGCCCTTAATTTGGTCTAGGGTTAGGTCAGGATTAATAAGCATAAATAGAATTTTACAGCCGCACAAGCCAGATAAAGACGAAAATTAGACAAATTTTACAATCATTGTTTTTACTTTTACATTATTTGGCTAAATTCCAAAACATTGTTAATTTTCGGATTTTTCACTCATCCTGAACTTGTTGCCTTGTGCTGAGCATAACTAGAGCTACAATATTGGATTTTGGTGATCTTGTTGTCCCTAGAAAGATAAGGAAGAGACCTACAATTTCAGGTTTCACAAAATTGTCAAATTAGGCCAAAATCAAGGCTAAATTGGGTCCCAAGTTCTCTGGCGCGCATCAGTGTTTAGTCCATGATGTTTCTTCACTTAAATGGGCCTAACTTACTCATCTTAAGCCAAATTAAGGCATATGATACCTTGTTGGAAAGCTTATTCAGCGGCCATTAATTTTGTCTAGGGATAGGTCAGGATTAATAAGCATAAATAGCAGTTTACAGCCGCACAAGCCAGAGAGAGACGGAAATTAGACAACTTTTACAATCATTGTTTTTGCTTTTACATTATTGGACTTAATTGGGCTTAATTGCTAAACATTGTTAATTTTCGGATTTTTCACTCATCCTGACCTTGTTGCCTTGCGCAGAGCATAACTAGAGCATCAGATATCGGATTTTGGTGATCTTGCTGACCCTAGAAAGATAAGGAAGAGACCTACAATTTCAGGTTTCACAAGAATTATCAAATCAGGCCAAAATCAAGGATAATTTGGGTCCCGAGTTCTCTGGCGCGGATCAGTGCGCAGTCCATGATGTTCCTTCACTAAAATGAGCCTAACTTACTCATCTTAAGCCCAATTAAGGCACATGATACCTTGTTGGAAAGCTTATTCAGAGGCCCTTAATTTGGTCTAGGGTTAGGTCTGGATTAATAAGCATAAATAGCAGTTTACAGCCGCACAAGCCAGAGAGAGACGGAAATTAGACAACTTTTACAATCATTGTTTTCGCTTTTACATTGTTGGACTTAATTGGGCTTAATTGCTAAACATTGTTAATTTTCGGATTTTTCACTCATCCTGACCTTGTTGCCTTGCACAGAGCATAACTAGAGCAACAGATATCGGATTTTGGTTATCTTGCTGTCCCGAGAAAGCTAAGGAAGAGACGTACAATGTATAGTTTCACAAGAATTGTCAAATTAGTCCAAAATCAAGGCTAAATTGGGTCCCGAGTTCTCTGGCGTGGATCTGCGCAGATCCATGATGTTCCTTCACTTAAATGGGACTAACTTACTCATCTTATGCCTAATTAAGGCATATGATACCTTGTTGGAAAGCTTATTCAGAGGGCCTTAATTTGGTCTAGGGTTAGGTCAGGATTAATAAGCATAAATAGAATTTTACAGCTGCACAAGCCAGATAAAGACGAAAATTAGACAAATTTTACAATCATTGTTTTTACTTTTACATTATTGGGCTTAATTCCAAAACATTGTTAATTTTTGGATTTTTCACTCATCCCGACCTTGTTGCCTTGTGCTGAGCATAACTAGAGCTACAATATTGGATTTTGGTGATCTTGTTGTCCCTAGAAAGATAAGGAAGAGACCTACAATTTCAGGTTTCACAAAATTGTCAAATTAGGCCAAAATCAAGGCTAAATTTGGTCCCGAGTTCTCGGCGCGGATCGGTCTGCGATCCATGATGTTCCTTCACTTAAATGGGCCTAACTTACTCATCTTAAGCCCAATTAAGGCTTATGATACCTTGTTGGAAAGCTTATTCAGAGGGCCTTAATTTGGTCTAGTGTTAGGTCAGGATTAATAAGCATAAATAGAAATTTACAGCCGCACAAACCAGAGAGAAAGACGGAAATTAGACAACTTTTACAATCATTGTTTTTGCTTTTACATTATTTGGCTTATTTACTAAACATTGTTAATTTTCGGATTTTTCACTCATCCTGAACTTGTTGCCTTGTGCACAACATAACTAGAGCTACAAATATCAGATTTTGGTGATCTAGCTATCCCTAGAAAGATAAGGAAGAGACCTACAATTTCATTTGTCACAAGAATTGTCAAATTAGGCCAAAGTCAATGCAAAATTTGGTCCCGAGTTCTCTGTTATGGATCAGTGTTTAGTCCATGATGTTTCTTCACTTAAATGGGCCTAACTTACTCATCTTAAGCCAAATTAAAGCATATGATACCTAGTTTGAAAGCTTATTCAGAGGCCCTTAATTTGGTCTAGGATTAGGTCAGGATTAATAAGCATAAATAGAAGTTTACAGCCGCACAAGCCAGAGAGAGACGCAAATTAGACAACTTTTACAATCAATGTTTTTGCTTTTACATTATTCGGTCTAATTGGGCTTAATTGCTAAACATTGTTAATTTTCGGATTTTTCACTCATCCTGACCTTGTTGCCTTGCGCAGAGCATAACTAGAGCTACAAATATCGGATTTTGGTGATCTTGTTGTCCCTAGAAAGATAAGGAAGAGACCTACAATTTCAGGTTTCACAAGAATAGTCAAATTAGGACAAAATCATGGATAAATAGGGTCCCGAGTTCTCTGACGCGGATCAGTTCGCAGTTCATCATGTTCCTTCACTTAAATGGGCCTAACTTACTCATCTTAAGCCCAATTAAGGCATATGATACCTTGTTGTAAAGCTTATTCAGAGGCCCTTAATTTGGTCTAGGGTTAGGTCTGGATTAATAAGCATAAATAGCAGTTTACAGCCGCACAAGCCAGAGAGAGACGGAAATTAGACAACTTTTACAATCATTGTTTTTGCTTTTACATTATTGGGCTTAATTGGGCTTAATTGCTAAACATTGTTAATTTTCGGATTTTTCACTCATCCGGACCCTGTTGCCTTCGCTGAGCATAACTAGAGCAATGAGATATCGGATTTTGGTTATCTTGCTGTCCCTAGAAAGATAAGGAAGAGACCTACAATTTCTTGTTTCACAAGAATTGTCAAATTAGGCCAAAATCAAGGCTAAATTGGGTCCCGAGTTCTATGGCGCTGAAGAGTGTGCAGTACATGTTGTTCCTTCACGTAAATGGGACTAACTTACTCATCTTATGCCCAAATAAGGCATATGATACCTTGTTGGAAAGCTTATTCGAGGGCCTTAATTTGGTCTAGGGTTAGGTCAGGATTAATAAGCATAAATAGAATTTTACAGCCGCACAAGCCAGATAAAAACGAAAATTAGACAAAATTTACAATCATTGTTTTTACTTTTACATTATTTGGCTAAATTCCAAAACATTGTTAATTTTCGGATTTTTCACTCATCCCGAACTTGTTGCCTTGTCTGAGCATAACTAGAGCTACAATATTGGATTTTGGTGATCTTGTTGTCCCTAGAAAGATAAGGAAGAGACCTACAATTTCAGGTTTCACAAGAATTGTCAAATTAGGCCAAAATCAAGGCTAAATTGGGTCCCAAGTTCTCGCGCGGATCAGTGTTTAGTCCATGATGTTTCTTCACTTAAATGGGCCTAACTTACTCATCTTAAGCCAAATTAAGGCATATGATACCTTGTTGGAAAGCTTATTCAGCGGCCATTAATTTGGTCTAGGGATAGGTCAGGATTAATAAGCATAAATAGCAGTTTACAGCCGCACAAGCCAGAGAGAGACGGAAATTAGACAACTTTTACAATCATTGTTTTTGCTTTTACATTATTGGACTTAATTGGGCTTAATTGCTAAACATTGTTAATTTTCGGATTTTTCACTCATCCTGACCTTGTTGCCTTGCGCAGAGCATAACTAGAGCATCAGATATCGGATTTTGGTGATCTTGCTGACCCTAGAAAGATAAGGAAGAGACCTACAATTTCAGGTTTCACAAGAATTGTCAAATTTGGCCAAAATCAAGGATAAATTGGGTCCCGAGTTCTCTGGCGCGGATCGGTGCAGATCCATGATGTTCCTTCACTTAAATGTGCCTAACGTACTCATCTTAAGCCCAATTAAGGCACATGATACCTTGTTGGAAAGCTTATTCAGAGGCCCTTAATTTGGTCTAGGGTTAGGTCAGTATTAATAAGCACAAATAGCAGTTTACAGCCTCACAAGCCAGAGAGAGACTGAAATTAGACAACTTTTACAATCATTGTTTTTGCTTTTACATTATTGGGCTTAACTGCTAAACATTGTTAATTTTCGGATTTTGCACTCATTCTGACCTTGTTGCCTTGCGCAGAGCATAACTATAGCTACAGATATCGGATTTTGGTGATCTTGCTGTCCCTAGAAAGATAAGGAAGAGACCTACAATTTCTTGTTTCACAAGAATTGTCAAATTAGGCCAAAATCAAGGCTAAATTGGGTCCCGAGTTCTCTGGCGCGGATCAGTGCGCAGTCCATGATGTTCCTTCACTTAAATGGACCTAACTTACTCGTCGCAAGCCCAATTAAGTCATATGATACCTTGTTGGAAAGCCTATTTAGAGGCCCTTAATTTGGTCTAGGGTTAGGTCAGTATTAATAAGCATAAATAGCATTCTACAGCCGCACAAGCCAGCGAGCGACGGAAATTAGACAACTTTTACAATCATTGTTTTTACTTTTACATTATTGGGCTTAATTGCTAAACATTGTTAATTTTCGAATTTTTCACTCATCCTGACCTTGGTGCCTTGCGCAGAGCATAACAAGAGCTACAAATATCGGATTTTGGTGATCTTGCTGTCTCTAGAAAGATAAGGAAGAGACCTACAATTTCAGGTTTCACAAGAATTGTCAAATTAGGCCAATGTCATGGATAAATTGGGTCCCGAGTTCTCTGGTAGGGATGAGTGCGCAGTCCATGATGTTCCTTCACTTAAATGGGCCAAACATACTCATCTTAAGGCCAATTAAGGCATATGATACCTTGTTGTAAAGCTTATTCTGAGGCCATTAATTTGGTCTAGGGTTAGGTCAGGATTAATAAGCAAAAATAGCTGTTTACAGCCGCACAAGCTAGAGAGAGACAGAAATTAGACAACTTTTACGATCATTGTTTTTGCTTTCACATTATTGGGCTTAATTTGGCTCAATTGCTAAACATTGTTAATTTTCGGATTTTTCACTCATCCTGACCTTTTGCCTTGCGTAAAGCATAACTAGAGCTACAGATATCGGATTTTGGTGATCTTGCTGTCCCTAGAAAGATAAGGAAGAGACCTACAATTTCAGGTTTCACAAGAATTGTCAAATTAGGCCAAAATCAAGGCTAAATTGGGTCCCGAGTTCTCTGGCGCGGATCAGTGCACAGTCCATGATGTTCCTTCACTTAAATGGGCCTAACTTACTCATCTTAAGCCCAATTAAGGCATATGATACCTTGTTGGAAAGCTTATTCAGAGGCCCTTAATTTGGTCTAGGGTTAGGTCAGGATTAATAAGCATAAATAGCAGTTTACAGCCGCACAAGCCAGAGAGAGACGGAAATTAGACAACTTTTACAATCATTGTTTTTGCTTTTACATTATTGGGCTTAATTGGGCTTAATTGCTAAACATTGTTAATTTTCAGATTTTTCACTCATCCTGACCTTGTTGCCTTGCGCAGAGCATAACTAGAGCTACAGATATCGGATTTTGGTGATCTTGCTGTCCCTAGAAAGATAAGGAAGAGACCTACAATTTCAGGTTTCACAAGAATTGTCAAATTAGGCCAAAATCAAGGCTAAATTGGGTCCCGAGTTCTCTGGCGCGGATCAGTGTTCAGTCCATGATGTTCCTTCACTTAAATGGGACTAACTTACTCATCTTAAGCCCAATTGAGGAATACGATACCTTATTGGAAAGCTTATTTAGAGGCCTTTAATTTGGTCTAGGGTTAGGTCAGGATTAATAAGCATAAATAGCATTTTACAGCCGCACAAACCAGAGAGAGACGAAAATTAGAACTTTTACAATCATCGTTTTTGCCTTTACATTATTGGGCTTAATTCCTAAACATTGTTAA
>JAUPTC010000012.1:748463-786463 GCA_030762895.1 Sophora flavescens | reverse complement strand
GGCTAAATTGGGTCCCGAGTTCTCCGGCACGGATCAGTGCGGGGTCCATGATGTTCCTTCACTTAAATGGGCCTAACTTACTCATATTAAGCCCAATTGAGGCATATGATACCTTGTTGGAAAGCTTATTCAGAAGCCCTTAATTTGGTCTAGGGTTAGGTCAGGATTAATAAGCATAAATAGCAGTTTACAGACGCACAAGCCAGAGAGAGACGGAAATTAGACAACTTTTACAATCATTGTTTTTGTTTTTACATTATTGGGCTTAATTGCTAAACATTGTTAATTTTCTGATTTTTCACTCATCCTGACCTTGTTGCCTTGCGCAGAGCATTATTAGAGCTACAATATTGGATTTCAGTGATCTTGTTGTCCCTAGAAAGATGACGAAGAGACCTACAATTTCCGGTTTCACAAGAATTGTCAAATTAGGCCAAAATCAAGGCTAAATTGAGTCCCGAGTTCTCTGGCACGGATCAGGCCGCAGTCCATGATGTTCCTTCTCTTAAATGGGCCTGACTTACTCATCTTAAGCCCAATAAAGGCACATGATACCTTGTTGGAAAGCTATTCAGAGGCCCTTAATTTGGTCTAGGGTTAGGTCAGGATTAATAAGCATAAATAGCAGTTTACTGCCACACAAGCCACAGAGAGACGGAAATTAGACAACTTTTACAATCATTGTTTTTGCTTTTACATTATTGGACATAATTGGGCTTAATTGCTAAACATTGTTGATTTTCTTATTTTCACTCATCCTGACCTTGTTGCCTTGCGCAGAGCATAATTAGAGCTACAATATTGGATTTTGGTGATGTTGCTGTCCCTAGAATGATAAGGAAGAGACCTACAATTTCGGGTTTCCGAAGAATTGTCAAATTAGGCAAAAATCAAGGCTAAATTGTGTCTTGAGTTCTCTGGCACGGATCAGTGCGCAGTCCATGATGTTCCTTCACTTAAATGGGAATAACTTTCTTATCTTAAGCCCAATTAAGGCTGACGATACCCTGTTGGAAAGCTTATTCAGAGGGCCTTCTTTTTGGCCTAGGGTTAGGTCAGGATTAATAAGCATTGATAGCATTTTACAGCCGCACAAGCCAGAAAGAGACAGAGATTAGACAACTTTTACAATCATCGTTTTTACTTTTACATAATTGGGCTTAATTGCAAAACACTGTTAATTTCCAGATTTTTAACACATCCCGACCTTGTTGCCTTGCGCAGAGCATAATTAGAGCTACAATATTGGATTTTGGTGATCTTGTTGTCCCTAGAAAGATAACGAAGAGACCTACAATTTCAGGTATCACAAGAATTGTCAAATTAGGCAAAAATCAAGGCTAAATTGTGTCATGAGTTCTCTGGCACGGATCAGTGCGCAGTCCATGATGTTCCTTCACTTAAATGGGACTAACTTTCTTATCTTAAGCCCAATTAAGGCTTACGATACCCTTGTTGGAAAGCTTATTCAGAGGGCCTTCTTTTTGGCCTAGGGTTAGGTCAGGATTAATAAGCATAGATAGCATTTTACAGCCGCACAAGCCAGAAAGAGACAGAGATTAGACAACTTTTACAATCATCGTTTTTACTTTTACATAATTGGGCTTAATTGCAAAACACTGTTAATTTCCAGATTTTTAACACATCCCGACCTTGTTGCCTTGCGCAGAGCATAATTAGAGCTACAATATTGGATTTTGGTGATCTTGTTGTCCCTAGAAAGATAACGAAGAGACCTACAATTTCAGGTATCACAAGAATTGTCAAATTAGGCCAAAATCAAGGTAAATTGGGTCCCGAGTTCTCTGGCATGGATCAGTGCGCAGTCCATGATGTTTCTTCACTTAAATGGGTCTAACTTACTCATCTTAAGCCCAATTAAGGCATACGATACCTTGTTGGAAATCTTATTCACAGGCCCTTAATTTGGTATAGGGTTAGGTGATGATTAATAAGCATAAATAGCAGTTTAAAGCCACACAAGCCAGAGAGAGACGGAAATTAGACAACTTTTACAATCATTGTTTTTGTTTTTACATTATTGGGCTTAATTACTAAACATTGTTAATTTTTACATTTTTCACTCATCCTGACCTTGTTGCCTTGCGCAGAGAATAACTAGAGCTACAAATATCGGATTTTGGTGATCTTGCTGTCCCTTGAAGAATAAGGAAGATACCTACAATTTCAGGTGTCGAAAGCATTGTCAAATTAGGCCAAAATCAAGGTTAAATTGGGTCCCGAGTTCTCCGGCACGGATCAGTGTGGTGTCCATGATGTTCCTTCACTTAAATGGGCCTAACTTACTCATATTAAGGCCAATTGAGGCATATGAAACCTTGTTGGAAAGCTTATTCAGAAGCCCTTAATTTGGTCTAGGGTTAGGTCAGGATTAATAAGCATAAATAGCAGTTGTCTGCCGCACAAGCCAGAGAGAGACGGAAATTAGACAACTTTTACAATCATTTTTTTTGTTTTTACATTATTGGGCTTAATTACTAAACATTGTTAATTTTTACATTTTTCACTCATCCTGACCTTGTTGCCTTGCGCAGAGAATAACTAGAGCTACAGATATCGGATTTTTGTGATCTTGCTGTCCCTAGAAGAATAAGGAAGAGACCTACAATTTCAGGTGTCACAAGCATTGTCAAATTAGGCCAAAATCAAGGCTAAATTGGGTCCCGAGTTCTTCGGCACGGATCAGTGTGGGGTCCATGATGTTCCTTCACTTAAATGGGCCTAACTTACTCATATTAAGCCCAATTGAGGCATATGATACCTTGTTGGAAAGCTTATTCAGAAGCCCTTAATTTGGTCTAGGGTTAGGTCAGGATTAATAAGCATAAATAGCAGTTTACAGACGCACAAGCCAGAGAGAGACGGAAATTAGACAACTTTTACAATCATTGTTTTTGTTTTTACATTATTGGGCTTAATTGCTAAACATTGTTAATTTTCTGATTTTTCACTCATCCTGACCTTGTTGCCTTGCGCAGAGCATTATTAGAGCTACAATATTGGATTTCAGTGATCTTGTTGTCCCTAGAAAGATGACGAAGAGACCTACAATTTCGGTTTCACAAGAATTGTCAAATTAGGCCAAAATCAAGGCTAAATTGAGTCCCAAGTTCTCCGCACCGGATCGCGCCATCCATGATGTTCCTTCTCTTAAATGGGCCTGACTTACTCATCTTAAGCCCAATAAAGGCACATGATACCTTGTTGGAAAGCTATTCAGAGGCCCTTAATTTGGTCTAGGGTTAGGTTAGGATTAATAAGCATAAATAGCAGTTTACTGCCACACAAGCCACAGAGAGACGGAAATTAGACAACTTTTACAATCATTGTTTTTGCTTTTACATTATTGGACATAATTGGGCTTAATTGCTAAACATTGTTGATTTTCTTATTTTCACTCATCCTGACCTTGTTGCCATGCGCAGAGCATAACTAGAGCTACAAATCGATTTTGGTGATCTTGCTGTCCCTAGAATGATAAGGAAGAGACCTACAATTTCAGGTTTCACAAGAATTGTCAAATTAGGCCAAAATCAAGGCTAAATTGTGTCCCGAGTTCTCTGGCACGGATCAGTGCGCAATCCATGATGTTCCTTCACTTAAATGGGCCTAACTTTCTTATCTTAAGCCCAATTAAGGCACACGATACCTTGTTGGAAAGCTTATTCAGAGGCCCTTAATTTGGCCTAGGGTTAGGTCGGATTAATAAGCATAGATAGCATTTTACAGCCGCACAAGCCAGAAAGAGACGGAGATTAGACAACTTTTACAATCATCGTTTTTACTTTTACATTACTAATTGGGCTTAATTGCAAAACACTGTTAATTTCCAGATTTTTAACACATCCCGACCTTGTTGCCTTGCGCAGAGCATAATTAGAGCTACAATATTGGATTTTGGTGATCTTGTTGTCCCTAGAAAGATAACGAAGAGACCTACAATTTCAGGTATCACAAGAATTGTCAAATTAGGCAAAAATCAAGGCTAAATTGTGTCATGAGTTCTCTGGCACGGATCAGTGCGCAGTCCATGATGTTCCTTCACTTAAATGGGACTAACTTTCTTATCTTAAGCCCAATTAAGGCTTACGATACCCTGTTGGAAAGCTTATTCAGAGGGCCTTCTTTTTGGCCTAGGGTTAGGTCAGGATTAATAAGCATAGATAGCATTTTACAGCCGCACAAGCCAGAAAGAGACAGAGATTAGACAACTTTTACAATCATCGTTTTTACTTTTACATAATTGGGCTTAATTGCAAAACACTGTTAATTTCCAGATTTTTAACACATCCCGACCTTGTTGCCTTGCGCAGAGCATAATTAGAGCTACAATATTGGATTTTGGTGATCTTGTTGTCCCTAGAAAGATAACGAAGAGACCTACAATTTCAGGTATCACAAGAATTGTCAAATTAGGCAAAAATCAAGGCTAAATTGTGTCATGAGTTCTCTGGCACGGATCAGTGCGCAGTCCATGATGTTCCTTCACTTAAATGGGACTAACTTTCTTATCTTAAGCCCAATTAAGGCTTACGATACCCTGTTGGAAAGCTTATTCAGAGGGCCTTCTTTTTGGCCTAGGGTTAGGTCAGGATTAATAAGCATAGATAGCATTTTACAGCCGCACAAGCCAGAAAGAGACAGAGATTAGACAACTTTTACAATCATCGTTTTTACTTTTACATAATTGGGCTTAATTGCAAAACACTGTTAATTTCCAGATTTTTAACACATCCCGACCTTGTTGCCTTGCGCAGAGCATAATTAGAGCTACAATATTGGATTTTGGTGATCTTGTTGTCCCTAGAAAGATAACGAAGAGACCTACAATTTCAGGTATCACAAGAATTGTCAAATTAGGCCAAAATCAAGGTAAATTGGGTCCCGAGTTCTCTGGCATGGATGGATCAGTGCGCAGTCCATGATGTTTCTTCACTTAAATGGGTCTAACTTACTCATCTTAAGCCCAATTAAGGCATACGATACCTTGTTGGAAATCTTATTCACAGGCCCTTAATTTGGTATAGGGTTAGGTGATGATTAATAAGCATAAATAGCAGTTTAAAGCCACACAAGCCAGAGAGAGACGGAAATTAGACAACTTTTACAATCATTGTTTTTGTTTTTACATTATTGGGCTTAATTACTAAACATTGTTAATTTTTACATTTTTCACTCATCCTGACCTTGTTGCCTTGCGCAGAGAATAACTAGAGCTACAAATATCGGATTTTGGTGATCTTGCTGTCCCTTGAAGAATAAGGAAGATACCTACAATTTCAGGTGTCGAAAGCATTGTCAAATTAGGCCAAAATCAAGGTTAAATTGGGTCCCGAGTTCTCCGGCACGGATCAGTGTGGTGTCCATGATGTTCCTTCACTTAAATGGGCCTAACTTACTCATATTAAGGCCAATTGAGGCATATGAAACCTTGTTGGAAAGCTTATTCAGAAGCCCTTAATTTGGTCTAGGGTTAGGTCAGGATTAATAAGCATAAATAGCAGTTGTCTGCCGCACAAGCCAGAGAGAGACGGAAATTAGACAACTTTTACAATCATTTTTTTTGTTTTTACATTATTGGGCTTAATTTCTAAACATTGTTAATTTTTACATTTTTCACTCATCCTGACCTTGTTGCCTTGCGCAGAGAATAACTAGAGCTACAGATATCGGATTTTGGTGATCTTGCTGTCCCTAGAAGAATAAGGAAGAGACCTACAATTTCAGGTGTCGAAAGCATTGTCAAATTAGGCCAAAATCAAGGTTAAATTGGGTCCCGAGTTCTTCGGCACGGATCAGTGTGGGGTCCATGATGTTCCTTCACTTAAATGGGCCTAACTTACTCATATTAAGCCCAATTGAGGCATATGATACCTTGTTGGAAAGCTTATTCAGAAGCCCTTAATTTGGTCTAGGGTTAGGTCAGGATTAATAAGCATAAATAGCAGTTTACAGACGCACAAGCCAGAGAGAGACGGAAATTAGACAACTTTTACAATCATTGTTTTTGTTTTTACATTATTGGGCTTAATTGCTAAACATTGTTAATTTTCTGATTTTTCACTCATCCTGACCTTGTTGCCTTGCGCAGAGCATTATTAGAGCTACAATATTGGATTTCAGTGATCTTGTTGTCCCTAGAAAGATGACGAAGAGACCTACAATTTCCGGTTTCACAAGAATTGTCAAATTAGGCCAAAATCAAGGCTAAATTGAGTCCCGAGTTCTCTGGCACGGATCAGGCCGCAGTCCATGATGTTCCTTCTCTTAAATGGGCCTGACTTACTCATCTTAAGCCCAATAAAGGCACATGATACCTTGTTGGAAAGCTATTCAGAGGCCCTTAATTTGGTCTAGGGTTAGGTTAGGATTAATAAGCATAAATAGCAGTTTACTGCCACACAAGCCACAGAGAGACGGAAATTAGACAACTTTTACAATCATTGTTTTTGCTTTTACATTATTGGACATAATTGGGCTTAATTGCTAAACATTGTTGATTTTCTTATTTTCACTCATCCTGACCTTGTTGCCATGCGCAGAGCATAACTAGAGCTGCAGAAATCGATTTTGGTGATGTTGCTGTCCCTAGAATGATAAGGAAGAGACCTACAATTTCGGGTTTCCGAAGAATTGTCAAATTAGGCAAAAATCAAGGCTAAATTGTGTCCTGAGTTCTCTGGCACGGATCAGTGCGCAGTCCATGATGTTCCTTCACTTAAATGGGACTAACTTTCTTATCTTAAGCCCAATTAAGGCTTACGATACCCTGTTGGAAAGCTTATTCAGAGGGCCTTCTTTTTGGCCTAGGGTTAGGTCAGGATTAATAAGCATAGATAGCATTTTACAGCCGCACAAGCCAGAAAGAGACAGAGATTAGACAACTTTTACAATCATCGTTTTTACTTTTACATAATTGGGCTTAATTGCAAAACACTGTTAATTTCCAGATTTTTAACACATCCCGACCTTGTTGCCTTGCGCAGAGCATAATTAGAGCTACAATATTGGATTTTGGTGATCTTGTTGTCCCTAGAAAGATAACGAAGAGACCTACAATTTCAGGTATCACAAGAATTGTCAAATTAGGCAAAAATCAAGGCTAAATTGTGTCATGAGTTCTCTGGCACGGATCAGTGCGCAGTCCATGATGTTCCTTCACTTAAATGGGACTAACTTTCTTATCTTAAGCCCAATTAAGGCTTACGATACCCTGTTGGAAAGCTTATTCAGAGGGCCTTCTTTTTGGCCTAGGGTTAGGTCAGGATTAATAAGCATAGATAGCATTTTACAGCCGCACAAGCCAGAAAGAGACAGAGATTAGACAACTTTTACAATCATCGTTTTTACTTTTACATAATTGGGCTTAATTGCAAAACACTGTTAATTTCCAGATTTTTAACACATCCCGACCTTGTTGCCTTGCGCAGAGCATAATTAGAGCTACAATATTGGATTTTGGTGATCTTGTTGTCCCTAGAAAGATAACGAAGAGACCTACAATTTCAGGTATCACAAGAATTGTCAAATTAGGCCAAAATCAAGGTAAATTGGGTCCCGAGTTCTCTGGCATGGATCAGTGCGCAGTCCATGATGTTTCTTCACTTAAATGGGTCTAACTTACTCATCTTAAGCCCAATTAAGGCATACGATACCTTGTTGGAAATCTTATTCACAGGCCCTTAATTTGGTATAGGGTTAGGTGATGATTAATAAGCATAAATAGCAGTTTAAAGCCACACAAGCCAGAGAGAGACGGAAATTAGACAACTTTTACAATCATTGTTTTTGTTTTTACATTATTGGGCTTAATTACTAAACATTGTTAATTTTTACATTTTTCACTCATCCTGACCTTGTTGCCTTGCGCAGAGAATAACTAGAGCTACAAATATCGGATTTTGGTGATCTTGCTGTCCCTTGAAGAATAAGGAAGATACCTACAATTTCAGGTGTCGAAAGCATTGTCAAATTAGGCCAAAATCAAGGTTAAATTGGGTCCCGAGTTCTCCGGCACGGATCAGTGTGGTGTCCATGATGTTCCTTCACTTAAATGGGCCTAACTTACTCATATTAAGGCCAATTGAGGCATATGAAACCTTGTTGGAAAGCTTATTCAGAAGCCCTTAATTTGGTCTAGGGTTAGGTCAGGATTAATAAGCATAAATAGCAGTTGTCTGCCGCACAAGCCAGAGAGAGACGGAAATTAGACAACTTTTACAATCATTGTTTTTGTTTTTACATTATTGGGCTTAATTGCTAAACATTGTTAATTTTCTGATTTTTCACTCATCCTGACCTTGTTGCCTTGCGCAGAGCATTATTAGAGCTACAATATTGGATTTCAGTGATCTTGTTGTCCCTAGAAAGATGACGAAGAGACCTACAATTTCCGGTTTCACAAGAATTGTCAAATTAGGCCAAAATCAAGGCTAAATTGAGTCCCGAGTTCTCTGGCACGGATCAGGCCGCAGTCCATGATGTTCCTTCTCTTAAATGGGCCTGACTTACTCATCTTAAGCCCAATAAAGGCACATGATACCTTGTTGGAAAGCTATTCAGAGGCCCTTAATTTGGTCTAGGGTTAGGTCAGGATTAATAAGCATAAATAGCAGTTTACTGCCACACAAGCCACAGAGAGACGGAAATTAGACAACTTTTACAATCATTGTTTTTGCTTTTACATTATTGGACATAATTGGGCTTAATTGCTAAACATTGTTGATTTTCTTATTTTCACTCATCCTGACCTTGTTGCCATGCGCAGAGCATAACTAGAGCTGCAGAAATCGATTTTGGTGATGTTGCTGTCCCTAGAATGATAAGGAAGAGACCTACAATTTCGGGTTTCCGAAGAATTGTCAAATTAGGCAAAAATCAAGGCTAAATTGTGTCCTGAGTTCTCTGGCACGGATCAGTGCGCAGTCCATGATGTTCCTTCACTTAAATGGGACTAACTTTCTTATCTTAAGCCCAATTAAGGCTTACGATACCCTGTTGGAAAGCTTATTCAGAGGGCCTTCTTTTTGGCCTAGGGTTAGGTCAGGATTAATAAGCATAGATAGCATTTTACAGCCGCACAAGCCAGAAAGAGACAGAGATTAGACAACTTTTACAATCATCGTTTTTACTTTTACATAATTGGGCTTAATTGCAAAACACTGTTAATTTCCAGATTTTTAACACATCCCGACCTTGTTGCCTTGCGCAGAGCATAATTAGAGCTACAATATTGGATTTTGGTGATCTTGTTGTCCCTAGAAAGATAACGAAGAGACCTACAATTTCAGGTATCACAAGAATTGTCAAATTAGGCAAAAATCAAGGCTAAATTGTGTCATGAGTTCTCTGGCACGGATCAGTGCGCAGTCCATGATGTTCCTTCACTTAAATGGGACTAACTTTCTTATCTTAAGCCCAATTAAGGCTTACCTGTTGGAAAGCTTATTGGAGGGCCTTCCCCCCAAGGGCCTTCTTTTTGGCCTAGGGTTAGGTCAGGATTAATAAGCATAGATAGCATTTTACAGCCGCACAAGCCAGAAAGAGACAGAGATTAGACAACTTTTACAATCATCGTTTTTACTTTTACATAATTGGGCTTAATTGCAAAACACTGTTAATTTCCAGATTTTTAACACATCCCGACCTTGTTGCCTTGCGCAGAGCATAATTAGAGCTACAATATTGGATTTTGGTGATCTTGTTGTCCCTAAAAAGATAACGAAGAGACCTACAATTTCAGGTATCACAAGAATTGTCAAATTAGGCCAAAATCAAGGTAAATTGGGTCCCGAGTTCTCTGGCATGGATCAGTGCGCAGTCCATGGTTTTTCTTCACTTAAATAGGTCTAACTTACTCATCTTAAGCCCAATTAAGGCATACGATACCTTGTTGGAAATCTTATTCACAGGCCCTTAATTTGGTATAGGGTTAGGTGATGATTAATAAGCATAAATAGCAGTTTAAAGCCACACAAGCCAGAGAGAGACGGAAATTAGACAACTTTTACAATCATTGTTTTTGTTTTTACATTATTGGGCTTAATTACTAAACATTGTTAATTTTTACATTTTTCACTCATCCTGACCTTGTTGCCTTGCGCAGAGAATAACTAGAGCTACAAATATCGGATTTTGGTGATCTTGCTGTCCCTTGAAGAATAAGGAAGATACCTACAATTTCAGGTGTCGAAAGCATTGTCAAATTAGGCCAAAATCAAGGTTAAATTGGGTCCCGAGTTCTCCGGCACGGATCAGTGTGGTGTCCATGATGTTCCTTCACTTAAATGGGCCTAACTTACTCATATTAAGGCCAATTGAGGCATATGAAACCTTGTTGGAAAGCTTATTCATAAGCCCTTAATTTGGTCTAGGGTTAGGTCAGGATTAATAAGCATAAATAGCAGTTGACTGCCGCACAAGCCAGAGAGAGACGGAAATTAGACAACTTTTACAATCATTTTTTTTTTGTTTTTACATTATTGGGCTTAATTACTAAACATTGTTAATTTTTACATTTTTCACTCATCCTGACCTTGTTGCCTTGCGCATAGAATAACTAGAGCTACAGATATCGGATTTTGGTGATCTTGCTGTCCCTAGAAGAATAAGGAAGAGACCTACAATTTCAGGTGTCGAAAGCATTGTCAAATTAGGCCAAAATCAAGGTTAAATTGGGTCCCGAGTTCTTCGGCACGGATCAGTGTGGGGTCCATGATGTTCCTTCACTTAAATGGGCCTAACTTACTCATATTAAGCCCAATTGAGGCATATGATACCTTGTTGGAAAGCTTATTCAGAAGCCCTTAATTTGGTCTAGGGTTAGGTCAGGATTAATAAGCATAAATAGCAGTTGACTGCCGCACAAGCCAGAGAGAGACGGAAATTAATTGCTAAACATTTTTAATTTTCCGATTTTTCACTCATCCTCACCTTGTTGCCTTGCGCAGAGAATAACTAGAGCTACAGATATCGGATTTTGGTGATCTTGCTGTCCCTAGAAAGATAAGGAAGAGACCTACAATTTCAGGTTTCACAAGAATTGTCAAATTAGGCCAAAATCAAGGCTAAATTGGGTCCCGAGTTCTCTGGCGCGGATCAGGGCGCAGTCCATGGTGTTCCTTCTCTTAAATGGGCCTAACTTACTCCTCTTAAGCCCAATTAAGGCATATGATACCTTGTTGAAAAGCTTATTCATTGTGCCCTAATTTGGTCTAGGGTTAGGGCAGGATTAATAAGAATAAATAGCATTTTACAGTCGCACAAGCCAGAGAGAGACAAAAATTAGACAACTTTTACAATCATTATTTTTACTTTTACATTATTGGTCTTAATTGCTAAACATTGTAAATTTTCGGATTTTTCACTAATTCTGACCTTGTTGCCTTGCGTAGAGCATAACTAGAGCTACAATATTGGATTTTGGTGATCTTGTTGTCCCTAGAAAGATAAGGAAGACACTACAATTTCAGGTTTCACAAGAATTGTCAAATTAGGCCAAAATCAAGGCTAAATTGGGTCCCGAGTTCTCTGGCGCGGATCAGTGCAGTCCATGATGTTCCTTCACTTAAACGGG
Organism: Sophora flavescens; assembly: GCA_030762895.1. Taxonomy (NCBI): domain Eukaryota; kingdom Viridiplantae; phylum Streptophyta; class Magnoliopsida; order Fabales; family Fabaceae; genus Sophora; species Sophora flavescens. Next base: position 774,867 of record JAUPTC010000012.1, on the reverse strand, counting down.
CCAAACTTACTCATCTTACGCCTAATTAAGGCATATGATACCTTGTTGGAAAGCTTATTCAGAGGCCCTTAATTTGGTCTAGGGTTAGGTCAGGATTAATATGCACAAATAGCAGTTTACAACCTCACAAGCCAGAGAGAGACGGAAATTAGACAATTTTTACAATCATTGTTTTTTCTTTTACATTATTGGGCTTAATTACTAAACGGTGTTAATTTTCAGATTTTTCACTCATCCCGACCTTCTTGCCTTGCACAGAGCATAACTAGAGCTACTGATATCGGATTTTGGTGATTTTGCTGTCCCTAGAAAGATAAGGAAGAGACCTACAATTTAAGGTTTCACAAGAATTGTCAAATTAGGCCAAAATCAAGCTAAATTGTGTCCCGAGTTCTCTGGCGCGGATCATTATGCAGTCCACGATATTCCTTCTCTTAAATGGGCCTAACTTACTCATCTTAGGCGCAATTAAGGCATATGATACCTTGTTGGAAATCTTTTTCACAGGCCCTTAATTTGGTCTAGGGTTAGGTCAGGATTAATAAGCATAAATAGCAGTTTAAAGCCGCACAAGCCAAAGAGAGACGAAAATTGGACAACTTTTATAATCATTGTTTTTGTTTTTACATTTTTGGGCTTAATTGATAAACATTGTTAATTTTCTGATTTTTCACTCATCCTGACCTTGTTGCCTTGCGCAGAGCATAATTAGAGCTACAATATTGGATTTTGGTGATCTTGTTGTCCCTAGAAAGATAACGAAGAGACCTACAATTTCAGGTTTCACAAGAATTGTCAAATTAGGCCAAAATCAAGGCTAAATTGAATCCCGAGTTCTCTGGCGCGGATCAGTGCGCAGTCGATGATGTTTCTTCACTTAAATGGGCCTAACTTACTCATCTTCAGCCCAGCTAAGGCATATGATACCTTGTTGGAAAGCTTATTCATAGGCCCTTAATTTGGTCTAGGGTTAGGTTAGGATTAATAAGCATAAATAGCAGTTTACAGCCGCACAAGCCAAAGAGAGACGGAAAATAGACAACTTTTACAATCATTGTTTTTGTTTTTACATTATTGGACTTAATTGAGCTAAATTGCTAAACATTGTTAATTTTCAGATTTTTCACTCATCCTGACCTTGTTGCCTTGCGCACAGCATAACTAGAGCAACAAATATCGGATTTTAGTGATCTTGCTGTCCCTAGAAAGATAAGGAAGAGCCCTACAATTTCGGGTTTCACAAGAATTGTCAAATTTGGCCAAAATCAAGGCTAAATTAGGCCTCGAGTTCTCTGGCGCGGATCAGTGCGCAGTCCATGATGTTCCTTCACTTAAATGGGACTAACTTACTCATCTTAAGCCCAATTAAGGCATATGATACCTTGTTGGAAAGCTTGTTCATTGTGCCCTAATTTAGTCTAGGGTTAGGTCGGGATTAATAAGAATAAATAGCATTTTACATACGCACAAGCCAGAGAGAGACAAAAATTAGACAACTTTTACAATCATTATTTTTACTTTTACATTATTGGGCTTAGTTGGGCTTAATTGCTAAACATTGTTAATTTTCGGATTTTTCACTCATTCTGACCTTGTTGCTTTGCGCAGAGCCTAACTAGAGCTACAATATTGGATTTTGGTGATCTTGTTGTCCCTAGAAAGATAAGAAAGAGACTACAATTTCAGGTTTCACAAGAATTGTCAAATTAGGCCAAAATCCAGGCTAAATTGGGTCCCGAGTTCTCTGGCGCGGATCAATGCAGTCCATGATGTTCCTTCACTTAAACGGGCCTAACTTACTCATCTTAAGCCTAATTAAGGCATATGATACCTTGTTGGAACGCTTATTCAGAGGCCTTTAATTTGGTCTAGGGTTAGGTCAGGATTAATATGCATAAATAGCAGTTTACAACCTCACAAGCCAGAGAGAGACGGAAATTCGACAACTTTTACAATCATTGTTTTTTCTTTTACATTATTGGGCTTAATTACTAAACAATGTTAATTTTCGGATTTTTCACTCATCCCGACCTTCTTGCCTTGCACAGAGCATAACTAGAGCTACAGATATTGGATTTTGGTGATCTTGCTGTCCCTAGAAAGATAAGGAAGAGACCTACAATTTAAGGTTTCACAAGAATTGTCAAATTAGGTCAAAATAAAGCTAAATTGGGTCCCGAGTTCTCTGGCACGGATCATTATGCAGTCCACGATGTTTCTTCTCTTAAATGGGCCTAACTTACTCATCTTAAGCCCAATTAAGGCATATGATACCTTGTTGGAAAACTTATTCAGAGGGCCTTAATTTGGTCTAGGGTTAGGTTAGGATTAGTAGGAATAAATAGCAGTTTACAGCCGAACAAGCGAGAGAGAGACGGAAATTAGACAACTTTTATGATCATTGTTTTTGCTTTTACTTTATTGGGCTTAATTGGGCTTAATTGCTAAACATTGTTAATTTTCGGATTTTTCACTCATCCTGACCTTGTTGCCTTGCGCAGAGCATAACTAGAGCTACAGATATCGGATTTTGGTGATCTTGCTATCCCTAGAAAGATAAGGAAGAGACCTACAATTTCAGATTTCTCAAGAATCGTCAAATTAGGCCAAAATCAAGGCTAAATTGGGTCCCGAGTTCTCTGGCACGGATCAGTGTGCAGTCCATGATGTTTCTTCACTTAAATGGGCCTAACTTACTCATCTTAAGCCCAATTAAGGCATATGATACCTTGTTGGAAATCTTATTCACAGGCCCTTAATTTGGTGTACGGTTAGGTCAGGATTCATAAGCATAAATAGCAGTTTAAAGCCGCACAAGCCAGAGAGAGACGACAATTAGCCAACTTTTACAATCATTCTTGTTGTTTTTACATTATTGGGCTTAATTACTAAACATTGTTAATTTTTACATTTTTCACTCATCCTCACCTTGTTGCCTTGCGCAGAGAATAACTAGAGCTACAGATATCGGATTTTGGTGATCTTGCTTCCCTAGAAAGATAAGGAAGAGACCTACAATTTCAGGTTTCACAAGAATTGTCAAATTAGGCCAAAATCAAGGCTAAATTGGGTCCCGAGTTCTCTGGCACGGATCAGGGCGCAGTCCATGATGTTCCTTCTCTTAAATGGGCCTAACTTACTCATCTTAAGCCCAATAAAGGCACATAATACCTTGTTGGAAAGCTATTCAGAGGCCCTTAATTTGGTCTAGGGTTAGGTCAGGATTAATAAGCATAAATAGCAGTTTACTGCCGCACAAGCCAGAGAGAGACGGAAATTAGACAACTTTTACAATCATTGTTTTTGCTTTTACATTATTGGGCTTAATTGCTAAATATTGTTAATTTTCGGATTTTTCACTCATCCTGACCTTGTTGCCTTGCGCAGAGCATAACTAGAGCTACAGATTTCGGATTTTGGTGATCTTGTTGTCCCTAGAGAGATAAGGAAGTGACCCACAATTTCAGGTTTCACAAGAATTGTCAAATTAGGCCAAAATCAAGGCTAAATTGGGTACTGAGTTCTCTGGCGGAGTGCAGTGCGCAGTCCATGATGTTCCTTCACTTAAATAGGTCTAACTTACTTATCTTAAGCCCAAATAAGCAATATGATACCTTGTTGAAAGCTATTCAGAGGTCCTTAATTTGGTCTAGGGTTAGGTCTGGATTAATAAGCATAAATAACAGTTTACTGCCTCACAAGCCAGAGAGAGACGGAAATTATACAACTTTTACATTCATTGTTTCTGCTTTTGCATTATTGGACATAATTGGGCTTAATTGCTAAACATTGTTTATTTTCCAATTTTTCACTCATCCTGACCTTGTTGCCATGCGCAGAGCATAACTAGAGCTACAGAAATTGATTTTGGTGATCTTGCTGCCCCTAGAAAGATAAGGAAGAGACCTACAATTTCGGGTTTTGTAACACCCTACTTTTTATTTTCCGATTTTATTTTTTTCAGTAAAAATATTTTCGCTGTATTAACCGATATAAATGTATTTATTTATATTTTTATCCGAGTTCATGGAGATTGATTTTCATGAAATAAAAATCATGTTCATACTCTATCTTAGGGTAGAAGCTTACGATAAAAATTTGGGTTGAAAATTCAGATGGAACTCGGTCTGTGTTTTCACTGACAGTATAATTTTACCGAGCAGAAAACCTAATTTTGACTCGTGAATGAAATGGTTTATATTTAAATCATATTTCCAACGAGTTTGGTTAGTTTGAAAATTTTCAGTCGAAAACGAAATATTACGCTTTTACGCAGGCGTAAAACCCTAATCGGGAAACCGACGGAGTCGAGAAGGGAAGTGCAGAGACCCGTCAAGAGATCGAGACAGCGAGTCATACATGATGACTCATGGAGGATGACTCACCAAGCATTTATGAGCATTAAATGCAAGTAATCATGACATTTAGGTAAAAAGACCAAAATACCCCCAAGCTTTCGCGGGTATTAACAAGACGCATCTACGCACTCTTAACCACTCATTTTACATGGTTGAAAACCTCCCACATCTCTCTAATTTCGTGCATCCACCTCCAATAAATCAAACCTATTTTATTTTGCTTTCGTTTCATTATTTTCCTCTCAAAAACCGGAATCGGGTAAACGACGGAGCTGCGTACGGAATTTCCGGGAACCGCTAACGGATAAGATCGGTGACTCATTAGTGAGTCACTTTGTGTGGCTCAAAATCAGCCTCACCACCATCAAATGTGAGCCACATAATTATTAACCATAGTTAAGCAAAGTAACCCTAGTAAAGTTATTTATTAACTATGGTCAAGCTTATATTAATTAATTAATCACAAAACCCTTTAACCTAAAAGTTAAAAACCAAACAAGGCCTAAGATTTCCCCTATAAAATCCCTTCAAAACCGTGGCCTCCCTCCCCTTTCACTCATCTTCTTCATTCTCTTAATCTTCCCCACCAACTAAGTTACAAAACCCTAAGAACACCGAATCCCCACCAAACATATGACCCTCTTCCTTTCTGAAACTATAAAAACACTCAACATAAAAGTTTTTCCTCTTTCTCTCTTCTTTCCAACAAGCTAAAGATATTCAAAAACGGATAAGTGGATTGGTAGATAGGATCAAAATACCGAAACTGCCCAGAATTCTCAGCAACCCACGAAAAAGCAGAAATAAGTCCCTTTTCACCCATGTTATGATCCGAACCAAATGAAACCTTCAACACCAAAGTTGTTCCTTTTCTTATTATCTTTCTATCAAGCCAAAGTTCATGATTTTTGGATGAGTATATTGTGAGATACACTCACAATACCATCACACCCTCAAGCTGTCCAGTTTTCAGCTTAGTGAAGGTTGATCATTTTCTTCATTTCTTCAATCTTCAAGAGGTAAAAGCTCATCTCCTTGATCATATAAGCTTTCATATTCATGTATTTCTCATGTTTATGCCATGAATCATATTTTTCCATTCCTAGATCTAGAACTTCAAATAATTCTAGAAAATTGTAGAAAAATCATAAAAATGTGAAACCAATTTCTATGATCTAGTTATGATCCCTCCTTTATTTATCCAAGAGCATGTGATCAAAATAATTTTCCTTCCCTATTAACCATTAATGGCCGAACCTAGGTAGGAAAATGGGTTTGGTGTTTTGTTGTTTGTTTTGAAAGTTAGTACTTGACTTAAGTTCTATAATACATGTATAGCTTAAATCCAAGAGCTTAGGTCCAACAAAAATCCCTAGCTTAAATTCCTAATATGGGCCGAAACCCTAACCCTAAAGGTTAGAGGATTTTGTTTCAAATTTTAGTCTTGTAATAAGTAATCTATGTTATTTAAGACTCTAGTAATTAGGATCCAAAAGATAGCATTAAGAAGATAATCCTAAACCTATTTTCTAAGTCTTGGCCGAACCTAGCCCTAAAGTCTCATAGATGGTTGTTAGTTGATTAATTATAGTTATGTTGTTTGAATGAAGGTGGTTGTGTTAACTCGTGGCGGGATAACGAGGATCGTCGTGTACGTGTTTCCGGTGATAACTCAGGTGGGAGAAAGAACCATTCCATCGTCGGAACCGATAAGTAGTATATAATTTATAATAATGGTGTAGGGCGACCTAAACCCTACTAGTGGTCGAGTAATCGACAATACCAAAATCGTAGTGGAATCTTTTCCGTAAAACCAATGACGATTTGGGAATTGTAGGTTTATCGCCTTAGGTTGATTATTCATATTTGAGGATGTCTGAATTATTTACTTTTGACTGTTTGTGATACGCTGGTTGAGGTATTCCATCTACATGTGACGTATTGTTTCGGTGTTTGAATAATTATGATATTGAGGATGTTTGCTGTCTGTCACAGTCGTGATGGTTGTCATGGCCAGGCCGTGACAGGTTCTGTTTTGTAGAATTCTTGCTTGGGATGTCTGTCACGGCCGTGATGGCTATCACGGCTAGGCCGTGACAGAATCTGACTTGCCTTGGTTGTCTGTCACGGTCGTGATGGCTATCACGGCCAGGCCGTGACAGAGTCTGACTTTGTTATTTAGTTGGTTGTGATAAATTGCCTTATATGATATTGAGATATTTGAATATTCTGTTGATTAATGTGTTATGCATGATCTGCCCGGGTTTAATACTATGCTTAGATGATTTTAAGGAAAGATATATATTGCTCGGAGGTATTTTGTTTGGGTGAGAGTTTTGAATATGAATTAGAAGTGCCTCGCTATTATTGTGTAACAGTGATGTGATATAGAATGTAAGTGGAGGTTATGAGGAAAATCTTGAGGTGCTAGGTTGTTATTGATAAAAGTCAGTGAGAATCATATGTTGCATTGTTGTTCATAACCGTGTATTTGAGATACACGAGGTCCGAAGTTCTCGTGGACCGTTCCAAATTAAAATTTAAGTTGTGCAACTATAGTGTCATTGCTATGCATGAGCACCCTTGATAGAGTTGAGAGAGAGAACCAGGGTGTGCACCGACGGTACTGTGCAGCAATAGTGTCATTGCTTTGCATGAGCATTCTCACCATGGATGTACACCATGGATGTGAATGTGCACCGGCATTGGGAACGTGTCACTTGGACGACTGACTGACATTCCTAACGAGGGATGTGTGACAGGATTAGCAGTGGCCACATCAGCATAAAGGTTTAGTTGCATGAGTTGGAGGGTAGAGGATGATATAGTGAATTGAGGATGATTGTTGATTTTTAATGATGCATGTCTGTGACTATTATTGTATTATATGCTATGAATCTTTTCCACTTATGATGATAGAACTGTTTCTTATCTCCCTATTTCTGTATTTTTGTGTATGTCTACTTTGTTACGTTATAAGACCAGATGGACGAATATGTTGCTGAGGAGATGGATGGAGCCTTGTACGAGACGGAGGTTGTTGAGGAGTTGAATGACATTCCGTATGAAGATGACGCTGGAGAACAACCTACTGATCCTAATAATATAGTGTAGTAAGTTTAGGGCCAGTGAGTCACATAAGACGTTTCTTGTTTTCAGTTAGATATAAGCATGTTTGTATATATAAGTACCGGTGTGGGATCCTACTGAGAGGATACCCTAAACCGTGTTGTGTAAAATAAAGGATAATTATGTGTGTATTTATGTAATATAGTTTTGGTGTGTTTTGGATTTGGAGAAGTTATATGATTATTATTTGAGTTTTAATTTTTACGTAATTTCAACAGTAAGCGCGCGATTAAGTAAATAAATATTAAGGTTTTAATGTAATAATACAATGGGGCACAACGGGGTGTCTCAGGTTTCACAAGAATTGTCAAATTAGGCCAAAATCAAGGCTAAATTGCGTCCCGAGTTCTCTGGCGCGGATCAGTGTGCAGTCCATGATGTTTCTTCACTTAAATGGGCCTAACTTACTCATCTTAAGCCCAATTAAGGCATATGATACCTTGTTGGAAATCTTATTCACAGGCCCTTAATTTGGTCTAGGGTTAGGTCAGGATTAATAAGCATAAATAGCAGTTTAAAGCCGCACAAGCCAAAGAGAGACGGAAATTAGACAACTTTTACAATCATTGTTTTTGTTTTTACATTATTGGGCTTAATTGATAAACATTGTTAATTTTCGGATTTTTCACTCATCCTGACCTTGTCACCTTGCGTAGAGCATAATTAGAGCTACAATATTGGATTTTGGTGATCTTATTGTCCCTAGAAAGATAACGAAGAGACCTACAATTTCAGATTTCACAAGAATTGTCAAATTAGGCCAAAATCAAGGCTAAATTGCGTCCCGAGTTCTATGGCACTGATCAGTGCGCAGTCCATGATGTTTCTTCACTTAAAGGGCCTAACTTACTCATCTTCAGCCCAGCTAAGGCATATGATACCTTGTTGGAAAGCTTATTCATAGGCCTTTAATTTGGTCTAGGGTTAGGTTAGGATTAATAAGCATAAATAGCAGTTTACAGCCACACAAGCCAAAGAGAGACGGAAAATAGACAACTTTTACAATCATTGTTTTTACTTTTACATTATTGGGCTTAATTTCGCTTAATTGCTAAACATTGTTAATTTTCGGATTTTTCACTCATCCTGACCTTGTTGCCTTGCGCAGAGCATAACTAGAGCAACAAATATCGGATTTTGGTGATCTTGTTGTCCCTAGAAAGATAAGGAAGAGACTACAATTTCAGGTTTCACAAGAATTGTCAAATTAGGCCAAAATCAAGGCTAAATTGGGTCCCGAGTTCTCTGGCACGGATCAGTGCAGTCCATGATGTTCCTTCACTTAAACGGGCCTAACTTACTCATCTTAAGCCTAATTAAGGCATATGATACCTTGTTGGAAATCTTATTCAGAGGCCCTTAATTTGGTCTAGGGTTAGGCTAGGATTAATATGCATAAATAGCAGTTTACAACCTCACAAACCAGAGAGAGACGAAAATAAGACAACTTTTACAATCATTGTTTTTGTTTTTACATTATTGGGCTTAATTACTAAACAGTGTTAATTTTTGGATTTTTCACTCATCCCGACCTTCTTGCCTTGCACAGAGCTTAACTAGAGCTACAGATATCGGATTTTGGTGATCTTGCTGTCCATAGAAAGATAAGGAAGAGACCTACAATTTAAGGTTTCACAAGAATTGTCAAACTAGGCCAAAATCAAGTTAAATTGAGTCGCGAGTTCTCTGGCACGGATCATTATGCAGCCCACGATGTTCCTTCTCTTAAATGGGCCTAACTTACTCATCTTAAGCCCAATTAAGGCGTATGATACCTTGTTGGAAAGCTTATTCAGAGGGCCTTAATTTGGTCTAGGGTTAGGTTAGGATTAGTAGGAATCAATAGCAGTTTACAGCCGCACAAGTGAGAGAGAGACGGAAATTAGACAACTTTTACAATCATTGTTTTTGTTTTTACATTATTGGGCTTAATTACAAAACATTGTTAATTTTTGCATTTTTCACTCATCCTGACCTTGTTGCCTTGCGAAGAGAATAACTAAACCTACAGATATCGGATGTTGGTGATCTTGCTGCCCCTAGAAAGATAAGGAAGAGACCTACTATTTCAGATGTCACAAGAATTATCAAATTAGGCCGAAATCAAGGCTAAATTGGGTCCCGAGTTCTCTGGCACGGATCAGGGCGCAGCCCATGATGTTCCTTCTCTTAAATGGGCCTAACTTACTCATCTTAAGCCCAATAAAGGCACACGATACCTTGTTGGAAAGCTATTCAGAGGCCCTTAATTTGGTCTAGGGTTAGGTCTGGATTAATAACCATAAATAGCAGTTTACTGCCTCACAAGCCAGAGAGAGACGGAAATTAGACAACTTTTACAATCATTGTTTTTTGGTTTTACGTTATTGGACAAAATTGGGCTTACTTGCTAAACATTGTTAATTTTTCAATTTTTCACTCATCCTGACTTTGTTGCCATGCACAGAACATAACTAGAGCTACAGAAATCGATTTTGGTGATCTTGTTGTCCCTAGAAAGATAAGGAAGAGACCTACAATTTCGGGTTTCACAAGAATTGTTAAATTAGGCCAAAATCAAGGCTAAATCGCGTCCCGAGTTCTCTGGCGCGGATCAGTGTGCAGTCCATGATGTTTCTTCACTTAAATGGGCCTAACTTACTCATATTAAGCCCAATTAAGGCATATGATACCTTGTTGGAAATCTTATTCACAGGCCCTTAATTTGGTCTAGGGTTAGGTTAGGATTAATAAGCATAAATAGCAGTTTAAAGCCGCACAAGCCAGAGAGAGACGGAAATTAGACAACTTCTACAATCATTGTTTTTGTTTTTACATTATTGGGCTTAATTGCTAAACATTGTTAATTTTCAGATTTTTCACTCATCCCCCCTTGCACCGAGCACAATTAGAGCTACAATATTGGATTTTGGTGATCTTGTTGTCCCTAGAAAGATAACGAAGAGACCTACAATTTGTTCACAAGAATTGTCAAATTAGGCCAAAATCAAGGCTAAATTGTTCAGGCTTCTTTGGCGCGGATCGCCGTCAATGATGTTTCTTCCCTTAAATGGGCTTAACTTACTCATCTTCACCCTTAAGGCAAATGATACCTTGTTGGAAAGCTTATTCATAGGCCCTTAATTTGGTCTAGGGTTAGGTTAGGATTAGTAAGCATAAATAGCAGTTTACAGCCGCACAAACCAGAGAGAGACGGAAAATAGACAACTTTCACAATCATTGTTTTTGCTTTTACATTATTGGACTTAATTGGGTTAATTGCTAAACATTGTTAATTTTCGGATTTTTCACTCATCACCTCCGACCTTGTTGCTCCACTAGCAACACAAATATCCGGATTTTAGTGATCTTGTCTGTCCCTAGAAAGATGAGGAAGAGCCCTACAATTCGGGTTTCACAATTTGGCCAAAATCAAGGCTAAATTGGGTCCTGAGTTCTCTGACACGGATTAGTGTGCAGTCCATGATGTTCCTTCACTTAAATGGGACTAACTTACTCATCTTAAGCCCAATTAAGGCATATGATACCTTGTTGGAAAGCTTAATCAGAGGCCCTTAATTTGGTCTAGGGTTAGGTTAAAATTAATAGGAATAAATTGCAGTTTAAAGCCGCACAAGCGAGAGAGAGACGGAAATTAGGCAACTTTTACCATCATTGTTTTTGCTTTTACTTAATTGGGCTTAATTGCTAAACATTGTTAATTTTCGGATTTTTCACTCATCCTGACCTTTTTGCCTTGCACAGAGCATAACCAGAGCTACAAATATCGGATTTTGGTGATCATACAGTCCATAGAATTATAAAGAAGAGACCTACAATGTCTGGTTTCACAAGAGTTGTCAAATTAGGCCAAAATCAAGGCTAAATTGGGTCTCGAGTTCTCTGGCGCGGATCAGTGCGCCGTCCATGATGTTCCTTCTCTAAAATGGGCCTAACTTACTCATCTGAAGCCCTATTAAGGCTTATGATACCTTGTTGGAAAGCTTATTCGGAGGCCCTTAATTTGGTTTAGGGTTAGGTCACGATTAATAAGAATTAATAACAGTTTACAGCTGTACAAGCGAGAGAGAAACGAAAATTAGATAACTTTTACAGTCATTGTTTTTGCTTTAACATTATTGGGCTTAATTGCAAAACAGTGTAAATTTTCGGATTTTCACTCATCCCGACCATTTTGCCTTGCACAGAGCATAACTAGAGCTACAGATATCGGATTTTGGTGATCCTACAGTCGCTAGAAAGATAAGGAAGAGACCTACAATTCCAGGTTTCAAAAGAATTGTCTAATTAGGCCAAAATCAAGGCTAAATTTTGTCCAGAATTCTCTGGCGCGGATCAGTGCGCAGTCCATGATGTTTCTTCACTTAAATGGGCCTAACTTACTCATCTTAAGCCCAACTAATTCATATGATACCTTGTTGGAAAGCTTATTCAGAGGCCCTTAATTTGGTCTAGGTTTAGGTTAGGATTAATAAGCATAAATAGCAGTTTACAGCCGCACAAGCCAGAGAGATAGACAACTTTTACAATCATTGTTTTTGCTTTTACATTATTGGGGTTAATTGGGCTTAATTGCTAAACATTGTTAATTTTCGGTTTTTTCACTCATCCCGACCTTGTTGCCATGCATAGAGCATAGTTAGAGTTACAAATATCGGATTTTGGTGATCTTGCTGTCCCTAGAAAGATAAGGAAGAGACCTACAATTTCGAGTTTAACAACAATTGTCAAATTAGGCCATAATCAAGGCTAGATTGGGTCCCGAGTTCTCTGGCACGGATCAGTGCGCAGTCCATGATGTTCCTTCACTTAAATGGGCCTAACTTACTCATCTTAAGCCCAATTAAGGAATATGATACCTTATTGCAAAGCTTATTCAGAGGCCCTTAATTTGGTCCAGGGTTAGGTCATGATTAATAAGCATAAATAGCAGTTTACAGCCGCACAAGCCAGAGAGAGACAGAAATTAGAAAACTTTTACAATCATTATTTTTGCTTTTACATTATTGGGCTTAATTGCTAAACAGTGTTAATTTTCGGATTTTCACTCATCCCGACCATATTGCCTTGCACATAGCATAACTAGAGCTACAGATATCGGATTTTGGTGATCTTATAGTCGCTAGAAAGATAAGGAAGAGACCTACAATTTCATGTTTCACTAGAATTGTTAAATTAGGCCAAAATCAAGGCTAAATTGGGTCCAGAATTCTCTGGCGCGGATCAGTGCGCAGTCCATGATGTTTCTTCACTTAAATGGGCCTAACTTACTCATCTTAAGCCCATTTAATTCATATGATACCTTGTTGGAAAGCTTATTCAGAGGCCCTTAATTTGGTCTAGCTTTAGGTCAGGATTAATAAGCATAAATAGCAGTTTACAGCCGCACAAGCCAGAGAGATAGACAACTTTTACAATCATTGTTTTTGCTTTTACATTATTGGGGTTAATTGGGCTTAGTTGCTAAACATTGTTAATTTTCGGTTTTTTCACTCATCGTGACCTTGTTTCCTTGCACAGAGCATAGCTAGAGCTACAGATATCGGATTTTGGTGATCTTGCTGTCCCTAGAAAGATAAAGAAGAGACCTACAATTTCGGGTTTAACAAGAATGGTCAAATTAGGCCATAATCAAGGCTAAATTGGGTCCCGAGTTCTCTGGCACGGATCCGTGCGCAGTCCAAGATGTTCCTTCACTTAAATGGGCCTAACTTACTCATCTTAAGCCCAATTAAAGAATATGACACCTTGTTGAAAAGCTTATTCAGAAGCCCTTAATTTGGTCTAGGGTTGGGTCAGGATTAATAAGCATAAATAGCAGTTTACAGCCGCACAAGACAGAGAGAGATGGAAATTAGACAACTTTTACAATCATTGTTTTTGCTTTTACATTATTGCCCTTAATTGCTAAACAGTGTTAATTTTCGGATTTTTTACTCATCATGACCTTGTTGCCTTGCACAGAGCATAACTAGAGATACAGATATCAGATTTTGGTGATCATACAGTCCCTAGAAATATAAGGAAGAGACCTACAATTCCAGGTTTCACAAGAATTGTCAAATTAGGCCAAAATCAAGGCTAAATTGGGTCCATAATTCTCTGGCGCGGATCAGTGCGCAGTCCATGATGTTTCTTCACTTAAATGGGCCTAACTTACTCATCTTAAGCCCGATTAATTCTTATGATACCTTGTTGGAAAGCTTATTCAGAGGCCCTTAATTTGGTCTAGGTTTAGGTCAGGATTAATAAGCATAAATAACAGTTTACAGCCGCACAAGCCAGAGAGATAGACAACTTTTACAATCATTGTTTTTGCTTTTACATTATTGGACTTAAATGGGTTTAATTGCTAAACATTGTTAATTTTCGGATTTTTCACTCATCCTGACCTTGTTGCCTTTCCCGGAGTAATACTTGAGCTACAGATATCGGATTTTGGTGATTTTGCTGTCCCTAGAAAGATAAGGAAGAGACCTAAAATTTATGGTTTCACATGAATTGTCAAATTAGGCCAAAATAAAGCCTAAATTGGGTCCCGGGTTCTCTGGCGCGGATCAGTGCGCAGTCCATGATGTTCCTTCACTTATATGGGCCTAACTTACTCATATTAAGCCCAATTAAGGCATATGATACCTTGTTGAGAAGCTTATTCAGAGGCCCTTAATTTGGTCTAGGGTTTGGTCAGGATTAATGATCGCGCTGTCGCACACGCGCCAAAAAGATCGTGCGACTTATAAAAATGTAGTATAGGAAGCGACAACTCGGATGTCGTCTCACAAGGACTCTTGAGTGTTGTTGTTAACCGAAAAGTCAGGAAAAGTCAGATTTTTGGGGGGTTTGAGTTTGAAACTAAAATAAAGAAACAAAACAAAAAAACAATGCAATAAAAAGTAATTACCAATTAAACTAAAAACGATCAACCTCATCGATCTCGGTTTCCCACTATCATCGGTTCATGCAATTCCAAGCCCTAAGCAGATTCTAAACCCTTCCGGTTGTAGCAACAATTTACAAGCGAAACCACTACTACGGATATATGTTCCTAATCCCGAATTAAGCAAACGGGGTTAAGACCTTCGTGAACTAAGCGAACACGAAACGAACACACACGATTTAAGCAAACGCCATTGTATATAGGAACATAACATCACCGAAATAAATCAAAACCTATTCTACACATTTATGATTTTAGCAAACAGAATATATAAAACAAGTATTGAAAGAGAATAGGATAAAGTTCAGAAATTGCAAAACCTCAAGTGTCAAAGGAACTCGATTACGATAGATTAATCTAGGAGACTAGCTCTCCATTACAAGGGGAAAACAAAACACATCTAAGAAAAGAAGATAAACTATTACTTGACTAAGACTAACTCTAACTAAAACTAACTAACTAGTTGAGACTTCATTCTGTCATAGAACAACCTTATATACAAGTTTACGGAATCAGCCCACTCGCGAGAGGCGAGCACACCTTCGCGAGGCGAATAATACGAATCAGCCTTCTTGACTTTTGGTATTCTCGCGAGGCGAGACTCTTCAAATTCCAAACTGTCACAGCCGTAGGCCTTCAACACGGGTAAGCCGTGATGGTCTCGACTTTCAGGGTTGGATTACTCGCGAGGCGAGTCATTCTTGCGCGGGGAGACAGAGTGGTTTGCACTTTTCGGAACAGTCTCCTTCTCGGTTCGCGAGGCGAGCAGCCTTTTCAGGGCGAAGAGCTCCAGAATTATTTCATTTATTAACCTGAAATCAAGAAATATAAGTAAATGATTTATTCAACTCTAAATCAACTAAATTAACCTAAAAACACTTTACGGACTCAAAATGCTTGCTTAAAGACAATCAAGTCTAATTTAGGTGAAAATGATATAAAATTAGCACAAAGCCAAGGTTTTTTCTAGTTATAAAACCAGTCAACCAGAGGCTCATCAAAAAACCCCAAACTTAAACTTTGCTTGTCCCCAAGCAAACTAAAACTCAAAATTCAAAAAGACTCAAAACATGGCAAGCTTAAGGATTCAATCAACCTTGCACAAATTTCAAGCAATTTAACAAAACAATTTTTCTTTTCAATGTTCCCCCTTTCAACAAAGTAATCCCCCACAATCATTTATTCTGAACAATTGAGAATTTCATCAGTCAAGCAGTCAGAAATCTAAGCAGGGGATCTAAGTTACACACAAGAGGGAGATCACCAAATTCAAACAACTGCCTTCCTCACAAGGGAAATTTGTGTTTCACTCAACGCTCAGTTTTTGTCAGGCAATCAACAATTCACTCAATTCACCTTTAAGAAGCACTTCCCATAAATTTGATTTTCATCTCAAAATGATTCCCACAGAAAACATGCATGCAACATCAAAAGGTCTTTTATGGTTGTAATGGGGCCTGGCTAAGGGTAGGATATACAAAGGAACTAGGCTGAAGACCCTAGGAACTAAGAGAGCATGAAACACTTCAAAACATTAAAATTCCACTCAATTTCCTTTTTTCATTTTTATTTATGCTTTGGGTTAATACAGCAAATTATTCTAATACTTTTATTTTTATAATTTTTACACTTTTTTTTTTCCTTTTTTTTTTTTTTTTTTTTTTTTTTTTTTTTTTTTTTTTCCAATCCCAAACAACACATCATACCTTGTAACCACCCCAAACTTAGTTTCTTGCAACCATTCTGTTGCTAAGATTCCATGTTCTCCTAATCCTAAGATCGGGTTAACATGGTTTTTTTCAGATTTCAAGCTTGTAACATAGGGTTAACAAGAATTAACAGGCTAATCAGGCTCAAAAGGGCTAACTAGGAAACATGCATCAAGGACGGTTATTTTAGGCTAAGTAGCTATTTAAAAAGAAAATGCCTAAATCATTTGAAGCAAAACACATAAACATGCAAACCATAAAGAGATTCAAGAAAATTCGGGAAAGTGCAACTTAAAAGTGATTTCACACAGTTTAAAACATGTTGGAGGCTCAAAACCTCACCTGGACATTTTTTTGCAAATTATTTGACAGAGATTCTATCCCTAGTGTGTGCTTCCTATCACCCCAAACTTATCATAAATCATGCAATCATAACAAAATATCCCAAAGTTCAGTTTTCAATCACATGGGGATTAATTTTTCAAATTCCAAATTTTTTTTTCTCAAACTAGGGGGAAAACAGTCAACACATAACATGCAATCATCTATGCAAATTCAACCAAATCCATCAAACTTGCCATAACCAAGACACAAACACAACTCCCTGAGCTTCTCAAATTATTCAGGAGCTTTATTGAAAACAAAACAGCAATAACGCAAGGAAAAGAAAATTAAAAAGGAGAAAGGGTTAAGAAAACTCATTGGGGGTGGTGGTTCCACCAGGATCCCACTGCTTGTAGCATAAGTCCCACGTGGTAGCCAAAGGATGAAGCTTGTTCCATGCTTCCCTAACTCGCAGCCTTGATACGGAGTTGAGCGTTTGACACTTATGATGACCTCGCCGAGTGCGGCGGACTTCTCACTCCCTCTCGGGTCACGGTTGACCTCTTTATCTACAAAGTCTCCCCAATAAAAGTGGGGCTCAACCTCTTGGACTGGCCATGGTGCAGAATCCGAGGCTTGAACTCCATCACCGGTGCCTCCTCGGGGGAGGTGGCAAACAGGTAGAAATTGTTCTTGGTGTCTTGGTCTTTGCTTCAAATTCTGCATTTTCTTCATTCACCGCACTAACAAATTTATCACCCGCTATACATGCAGAAATTTCAGCACACACCACACAAAGGTTAGTGTTAGTAGAGTCAATACATATATCACAATAAACTGAATCAGTAAAAGTTAAAATGTCTGGAAATTCATCACAAAGTGCATCCACCCCATTACTTTCAACACATGCATTTGATTTAATTAAATCATCTACTTCCAAAGGTTCTTTATCATCCTCAAGCATGGTGAAGCAGATGTCCTCTTGATCCTCATTTTCTATATGAACATGGCCCTCAACCTCATCTGTCTCCTGTTCCATATACCTTTCAACAAAACAATCTATACACAAAGCAGTGTCAGTACAATAACAATCAGCACATGAATTAGAATCAGGGGATTCAACACACAGTTCATCAACAGAAGTATTATCAAAATCATCCTCAGAGGTATTGTCAGGAATATCTTGTGAATCTGTATGTTCTTCAAGGGGATGTGGAGCTAGCAGTGCAGCCGAGTTGGCGACAATTTGATCAATTAGAGCGGACAACTTCTGAGATTCAGCTTCTCCCCTCTGTTGGGATTCAAGATTTTGCTCTGCCATCCTCTGATTGTTCTCTGCCATTTGTTGTATCATTCCTTCCATTTGTGCAGTTATCTGTGCAGCCATTTGCTTGAACAGGTCCTCTAGGGAAGGTTCGGAAGGTGCAGAAGTGGTCACTTGGGTGGGGTGGTACGCATCAGTGGAGAGGTCAGGAATGCTGTACCTGATTGATGCAGCTCTGAAGGCAGGATAGTATCTAAACAGGAAGGCTTCCTTCAAATCAAACCAGGTTGAGATGGAATTCTCATCAAGACAATACAACCAATCCGTCGCAGCGCCTTCAAGTGAGAGCTGGAAAGCTTCCATCTTGATGTGGTCTTCTGTTATTCCTTCAGGTCTTAGCATTATAGAACAAGCAATCTGGAATTCCCTCAGATGCTCCTGTGATTCTCACCGCAAGACCACTAAACAATGGCAACCCGTGCATTAAACCAGCAAAATCAGGATAATATATGCATGGTGGTGGTTCATAATAATCATTGGGCATATAACCATATATGTGATTATCCATGGGAAACAAACAACCAGACAAAACAGCCAAGACTAATTCAATAATACAAAAATTATTATTTTTTTTTAAAAAAAATTTTATTTTCTGCTAATAACAACAAGAGTCCCCGGCAACGGCGCCAATTTTTGATTGCGCTGTCGCACACGCGCCAAAAAGATCGTGCGACTTATAAAAATGTATTATAGGAAGCGACAACTCGGATGTCGTCTCACAAGGACTCTTGAGTGTTGTTGTTAACCGAAAAGTCAGGAAAAGTCAGATTTTTGGGGGGTTTGAGTTTGAAACTAAAATAAAGAAACAAAACAAAAAAACAATGCAATAAAAAGTAATTACCAATTAAACTAAAAACGATCAACCTACTGATCTCGGTTTCCCACTATCATCGGTTCATGCAATTCCAAGCCCTAAGCAGATTCTAAACCCTTCCCGGTTGTAGCAACAATTTACAAGCGAAACCACTACTACAGATATATGTTCCTATTCCCGAATTAAGCAAACGGGGTTAAGCCCTTCGTGAACTAAGCGAACACGAAACGAACACACACGAATTAAGCAAACGCGATTGTATATAGGAACATAACATCACCGAAATAAATCAATACCTATTCTACACAATTCTGAATTAAGCAAACAGAATATATAAAACAAGTATTGAAAGAGAATAGGATAAAGTTCAGAAATTGCAAAACCTCAAGTGTCAAAGGAACTCGATTACAGTAGATTAATCTAGGAGACTAGCTCTCCATTACAAGGGGAAAACAAAACACATCTAAGAAAAGAAGATAAACTATTACTGACTAAGACTAACTCTAACTAAAACTAACTAACTAGCTGAGACTTCATTCTGTCATAGAACAGCCTTATATACAAGTTTCTGGAATCAGCCAGCTCGCGAGGCGAGCACACCTTGCGAGGCGAATAATACGAACAGATCTTGACTTTTGGTATTCTCTCGAGGCGAGACTCTTCAAATTCCAAACTGTCACAGCCGTGGCCTTCAACACGGGTAAGCCGTGATGGTCTCTGACTTTCAGGGTTGGATTACTCGCGAGGCGAGTCATTCTTCGCGGGGGGAGACAGAGTGGTTTGCACTTTCTGGAACAGTCTCCTTCTGGTTCGCGAGGCGAGCAGCCTTTCGCGGGGCGAAGAGCTCCAGAATTATTTCATTTATTAACCTGAAATCAAGAAATATAAGTAAATGATTTATTCAACTCTAAATCAACTAAATTAACCTAAAAACACTTTACAGACTCAAAATGCTGCTTAAAGACAATCAAGTCTAATTTAGGTGAAAATGATATAAAATTAGCACAAAGCCAAGGTTTTTTCTAGTTATAAAACCAGTCAACCAGAGGCTCATCAAAAAACCCCAAACTTAAACTTTGCTTGTCCCCAAGCAAACTAAAACTCAAAATTCAAAAAGACTCAAAACATGGCAAGCTTAAGGATTCAATCAACCTTGCACAAATTTCAAGCAATTTAACAAAACAATTTTTCTTTTCAATGTTCCCCCTTTCAACAAAGTAATCCCCCACAATCATTTATTCTGAACAATTGAGAATTTCATCAGTCAAGCAGTCAGAAATCTAAGCAGGGGATCTAAGTTACACACAAGAGGGAGATCACCAAATTCAAACAACTGCCTTCCTCACAAGGGAAATTTGTGTTTCACTCAACGCTCGCTTTTGTCAGGCAATCAACAATTCACTCAATTCACCTTTAAGAAGCACTTCCCATAAATTTGATTTTCATCTCAAAATGATTCCCACAGAAAACATGCATGCAACATCAAAAGGTCTTTTATGGTTGTAATGGGGCCTGGCTAAGGGTAGGATATACAAAGGAACTAGGCTGAAGACCCTAGGAACTAAGAGAGCATGAAACACTTCAAAACATTAAAATTCCACTCAAGTTCCTTTTTTTCAATTTTCATTTATGCTTTGGGTGACTACAGCCAATTATTCTAATACTTTTATTTTTATCATTTTTACACTTTTTTTTTTCCTTTTCTTTTTTTTTTCTTTTTTTTTTCTTTTTTTCTTTTTTTTTTCCAATCCCAAACAACACATCATACCTTGTAACCACCCCAAACTTAGTTTCTTGCAACCATTCTGTTGCTAAGATTCCATGTTCTCCTAATCCTAAGATCGGGTTAACATGGTTTTTTTCAGATTTCAAGCTTGTAACATAGGGTTAACAAGAATTAACAGGCTAATCAGGCTCAAAAGGGCTAACTAGGAAACATGCATCAGGGACGGTTATTTTAGGCTAAGTAGCTATTTACAAAGAAAATGCCTAAATCATTTGAAGCAAAACACATAAACATGCAAACCATAAAGAGATTCAAGAAAATTCGGGAAAGTGCAACTTAAAAGTGATTTCACACAGTTTAAAACATGTTGGAGGCTCAAAACCTCACCTGGACATTTTTTTGCAAATTATTTGACAGAGATTCTATCCCTAGTGTGTGCTTCCTATCACCCCAAACTTATCATAAATCATGCAATCATAACAAAATATCCCAAAGTTCAGTTTTCAATCACATGGGGATTAATTTTTCAAATTCCAAATTTTTTTTTCTCAAACTAGGGGGAAAACAGTCAACACATAACATGCAATCATCTATGCAAATTCAACCAAATCCATCAAACTTGCCATAACCAAGACACAAACACAACTCCTGAGCTTCTCAAATTATTCAGGAGCTTTATTGAAAACAAAACAGAAATAACGCAAGGAAAAGAAAATTAAAAAGGAGAAAGGGTTAAGAAAACTCATTGGGGTGGTGGTTCCACCAGGATCCCACTGCTTGTAGCATAAGTCCCACGTGGTAGCCAAAGGACTGAAGCTTGTTCCATGCTTCCCTAACTCGCAGCCTTGATACGGAGTTGAGCGTTTGACACTTATGATGACCTCGCCGAGTGCGGCGGACTTCTCACTCCCTCTCGGGTCACAGTTGACCTCTTTATCTACAAAGTCTCCCCAATAAAAGTGGGGCTCAACCTCTTGGACTGGCCATGGTGCAGAATCCAGAGGCTTGAACTCCATCACTGGTGCCTCCTCAGGGGGAGGTGGCAAACAGGTAGAAATTGTTACTGGTGTCTTCGGTGCTGCTTCAAATTCTGCATTTTCTTCATTCACTGCACTAACAAATTTATCACCTGCTATACATGCAGAAATTTCAGCACACACCACACAAAGGTTAGTGTTAGTAGAGTCAATACATATATCACAATAAACTGAATCAGTAAAAGTTAAAATGTCTGGAAATTCATCACAAAGTGCATCCACCCCATTACTTTCAACACATGCATTTGATTTAATTAAATCATCTACTTCCAAAGGTTCTTTATCATCCTCAAGCATGGTGAAGCAGATGTCCTCTTGATCCTCATTTTCTATATGAACATGGCCCTCAACCTCATCTGTCTCCTGTTCCATATACCTTTCAACAAAACAATCTATACACAAAGCAGTGTCAGTACAATAACAATCAGCACATGAATTAGAATCAGGGGATTCAACACACAGTTCATCAACAGAAGTATTATCAAAATCATCCTCAGAGGTATTGTCAGGAATATCTTGTGAATCTGTATGTTCTTCAAGGGGATGTGGAGCTAGCAGTGCAGCCGAGTTGGCGACAATTTGATCAATTAGAGCGGACAACTTCTGAGATTCAGCTTCTCCCCTCTGTTGGGATTCAAGATTTTGCTCTGCCATCCTCTGATTGTTCTCTGCCATTTGTTGTATCATTCCTTCCATTTGTGCAGTTATCTGTGCAGCCATTTGCTTGAACAGGTCCTCTAGGGAAGGTTCGGAAGGTGCAGAAGTGGTCACTTGGGTGGGGTGGTACGCATCAGTGGAGAGGTCAGGAATGTTGTACCTGATTGATGCAGCTCTGAAGGCAGGATAGTATCTAAACAGGAAGGCTTCCTTCAAATCAAACCAGGTTGAGATGGAATTCTCATCAAGACAATACAACCAATCCGTCGCAGCGCCTTCA
This sequence comes from Sophora flavescens, assembly GCA_030762895.1. Classification (NCBI taxonomy): domain Eukaryota; kingdom Viridiplantae; phylum Streptophyta; class Magnoliopsida; order Fabales; family Fabaceae; genus Sophora; species Sophora flavescens. The sequence goes on along the minus strand of JAUPTC010000012.1, from coordinate 752,572 downwards.
AGTGAGAGCTGGAAAGCTTCCATCTTGATGTGGTCTTCTGTTATTCCTTCAGGTCTTAGCATTATAGAACAAGCAATCTGGAATTCCCTCAGATGCTCCTGCGGATTCTCACCTGCAAGACCACTAAACAATGGCAACCAGTGCATTAAACCAGCAAAATCAGGATAATATATGCATGGTGGTGGTTCATAATAATCATTGGGCATATAACCATATATGTGATTATCCATGGGAAACAAACAACCAGACAAAACAGCCAAGACTAATTCAATAATACAAAAATTATTATTAAATTTTTTTTAAAATTTTTATTTTCTGCTAATAACAACAAGAGTCCCCGGCAACGGCGCCAATTTTTGATTGCGCTGTCGCACACGCGCCAAAAAGAACGAGCGACTTATAAAAATGTAGTATAGGAAGCGACAACTCGGATGTCGTCTCACAAGGACTCTTGAGTGTTGTTGTTAACAGAAAAGTCAGGAAAAGTCAGATTTTTGGGGGGTTTGAGTTTGAAACTAAAATAAAGAAACAAAACAAAAAAACAATGCAATAAAAAGTAATTACCAATTAAACTAAAAACGATCAACCTACTGATCTCGGTTTCCCACTATCATCGGTTCATGCAATTCCAAGCCCTAAGCAGATTCTAAACCCTTCCCGGTTGTAGCAACAATTTACAAGCGAAACCACTACTACAGATATATGTTCCTATTCCCGAATTAAGCAAACGGGGTTAAGCCCTTCGTGAACTAAGCGAACACGAAACGAACACACACGAATTAAGCAAACGCGATTGTATATAGGAACATAACATCACCGAAATAAATCAATACCTATTCTACACAATTCTGAATTAAGCAAACAGAATATATAAAACAAGTATTGAAAGAGAATAGGATAAAGTTCAGAAATTGCAAAACCTCAAGTGTCAAAGGAACTCGATTACAGTAGATTAATCTAGGAGACTAGCTCTCCATTACAAGGGGAAAACAAAACACATCTAAGAAAAGAAGATAAACTATTACTGACTAAGACTAACTCTAACTAAAACTAACTAACTAGTTGAGACTTCATTCTGTCATAGAACAGCCTTATATACAAGTTTCGGAATCAGCCCGGCTCGCGAGGCGAGCACACCTTCGCGAGGCGAATAATACGAAACAGTCTTCAGCTTTTGGTATTCTCGCGAGGCGAGACTCTTCAAATTCCAAACTGTCACAGCCGTGGCCTTCAACACGGGTAAGCCGTGATGGTCTCTGACTTTCAGGGTTGGATTACTCGCGAGGCGAGTCATTCTTCGCGGGGGGAGACAGAGTGGTTTGCACTTTTCGGGCAGTCTCCTTCTGGTTCGCGAGGCGAGCAGCCTTTCGCGGGGCGAAGAGCTCCAGAATTATTTCATTTATTAACCTGAAATCAAGAAATATAAGTAAATGATTTATTCAACTCTAAATCAACTAAATTAACCTAAAAACACTTTACAGACTCAAAATGCTGCTTAAAGACAATCAAGTCTAATTTAGGTGAAAATGATATAAAATTAGCACAAAGCCAAGGTTTTTTCTAGTTATAAAACCAGTCAACCAGAGGCTCATCAAAAAACCCCAAACTTAAACTTTGCTTGTCCCCAAGCAAACTAAAACTCAAAATTCAAAAAGACTCAAAACATGGCAAGCTTAAGGATTCAATCAACCTTGCACAAATTTCAAGCAATTTAACAAAACAATTTTTCTTTTCAATGTTCCCCCTTTCAACAAAGTAATCCCCCACAATCATTTATTCTGAACAATTGAGAATTTCATCAGTCAAGCAAAGTAAATCTAAGCAGGGGATCTAAGTTACACACAAGAGGGAGATCACCAAATTCAAACAACTGCCTTCCTCACAAGGGAAATTTGTGTTTCACTCAACGCTCAGTTTTTGTCAGGCAATCAACAATTCACTCAATTCACCTTTAAGAAGCACTTCCCATAAATTTGATTTTCATCTCAAAATGATTCCCACAGAAAACATGCATGCAACATCAAAAGGTCTTTTATGGTTGTAATGGGGCCTGGCTAAGGGTAGGATATACAAAGGAACTAGGCTGAAGACCCTAGGAACTAAGAGAGCATGAAACACTTCAAAACATTAAAATTCCACTCAAGTTCCTTTTTTTCAATTTTCATTTATGCTTTGGGTGACTACAGCCAATTATTCTAATACTTTTATTTTTATCATTTTTACAGTTTTCTTTTTTTTTTCTCTTTCTTTTTTTTTCTTTTTTTTTCTTTTTTTCTTTTTTTTTTTCCAATCCCAAACAACACATCATACCTTGTAACCACCCCAAACTTAGTTTCTTGCAACCATTCTGTTGCTAAGATTCCATGTTCTCCTAATCCTAAGATCGGGTTAACATGGTTTTTTTTTCAGATTTCAAGCTTGTAACATAGGGTTAACAAGAATTAACAGGCTAATCAGGCTCAAAAGGGCTAACTAGGAAACATGCATCAGGGACGGTTATTTTAGGCTAAGTAGCTATTTACAAAGAAAATGCCTAAATCATTTGAAGCAAAACACATAAACATGCAAACCATAAAGAGATTCAAGAAAATTCGAGAAAGTGCAACTTAAAAGTGATTTCACACAGTTTAAAACATGTTGGAGGCTCAAAACCTCACCTGGACATTTTTTTGCAAATTATTTGACAGAGATTCTATCCCTAGTGTGTGCTTCCTATCACCCCAAACTTATCATAAATCATGCAATCATAACAAAATATCCCAAAGTTCAGTTTTCAATCACATGGGGATTAATTTTTCAAATTCCAAATTTTTTTTTCTCAAACTAGGGGGAAAACAGTCAACACATAACATGCAATCATCTATGCAAATTCAACCAAATCCATCAAACTTGCCATAACCAAGACACAAACACAACTCCTGAGCTTCTCAAATTATTCAGGAGCTTTATTGAAAACAAAACAGAAATAACGCAAGGAAAAGAAAATTAAAAAGGAGAAAGGGTTAAGAAAACTCATTGGGGGTGGTGGTTCCACCAGGATCCCACTGCTTGTAGCATAAGTCCCACGTGGTAGCCAAAGGACTGAAGCTTGTTCCATGCTTCCCTAACTCGCAGCCTTGATACGGAGTTGAGCGTTTGACACTTATGATGACCTCGCCGAGTGCGGCGGACTTCTCACTCCCTCTCGGGTCACAGTTGACCTCTTTATCTACAAAGTCTCCCCAATAAAAGTGGGGCTCAACCTCTTGGACTGGCCATGGTGCAGAATCCAGAGGCTTGAACTCCATCACTGGTGCCTCCTCAGGGGGAGGTGGCAAACAGGTAGAAATTGTTACTGGTGTCTTCGGTGCTGCTTCAAATTCTGCATTTTCTTCATTCACTGCACTAACAAATTTATCACCTGCTATACATGCAGAAATTTCAGCACACACCACACAAAGGTTAGTGTTAGTAGAGTCAATACATATATCACAATAAACTGAATCAAGTAAAAGTTAAAATGTCTGGAAATTCATCACAAAGTGCATCCACCCCATTACTTTCAACACATGCATTTGATTTAATTAAATCATCTACTTCCAAAGGTTCTTTATCATCCTCAAGCATGGTGAAGCAGATGTCCTCTTGATCCTCATTTTCTATATGAACATGGCCCTCAACCTCATCCTGTCTCTCTGTTCCATATACCTTTCAACAAAACAATCTATACACAAAGCAGTGTCAGTACAATAACAATCAGCACATGAATTAGAATCAGGGGATTCAACACACAGTTCATCAACAGAAGTATTATCAAAATCATCCTCAGAGGTATTGTCAGGAATATCTTGTGAATCTGTATGTTCTTCAAGGGGATGTGGAGCTAGCAGTGCAGCCGAGTTGGCGACAATTTGATCAATTAGAGCGGACAACTTCTGAGATTCAGCTTCTCCCCTCTGTTGGGATTCAAGATTTTGCTCTGCCATCCTCTGATTGTTCTCTGCCATTTGTTGTATCATTCCTTCCATTTGTGCAGTTATCTGTGCAGCCATTTGCTTGAACAGGTCCTCTAGGGAAGGTTCGGAAGGTGCAGAAGTGGTCACTTGGGTGGGGTGGTACGCATCAGTGGA
>JAUPTC010000012.1:676963-747963 GCA_030762895.1 Sophora flavescens | reverse complement strand
CTCTGGCACGGGTCAGTGTGCAGTCCATGATGTTCCTTCACTTAAATGGGCCTAACTTACTCATCTTAAGCACAATTAAGGCACATGATACCTTGTTGGAAAGCTTATTCAGAGGCCCTTAATTTGGTCTAGTGTTAGGTCAGGAATAATAAGCCTAAATAGCAGTTTACAGCCGTCAAGACAGAGTGAGACAGAAATTAGACAACTTTTACAATCATTGTTTTTGCTTTTACATTATTGGGCTTAATTGCTAAACATTGTCAATTTTCAGATTTTTCACTCATCCTGACCTTGTTGCCTTGCGCAGAGCATAACTAGAGCTACAGATATCGGATTTTGGTGATCATGATGTCCTTAGAAAGGTAAGGAAGAGACCTACAATTTCAGGTTTTAGAAGAATTGTCAAATTAGGCCAAAATCAAGTCTAAATTGGGTCCCGGGTTCTCCCGGCACGGATCGATTGCACAGTCCATGATGTTCCTTCACTTAAATGGTCCTAACTTACTCATCTTAAGCTCAATTAAGGCATATGATACCTTGTTGGAAAGCTTATTCAGAGGCCCTTAATTTGGTCTAGGGTTAGATCGGGACTCATAAGCAAGAATAGCAGTTTAGAACCGCACAAGCCAGAGAGAGATGAAAATTAGACAACTTTTACAATCATTGTTTTTGCTTTTACGTTATTGGGCTTAATTGGGCTTAATTGCTAAACATTGTTAATTTTCGGATTTTTCACTCATCCCGACCTTGTTGCCTTGCGGCAGAGCATAACTAGAGCACCAGAATATCGGATTTTGGTGATCTTGTTGTCCCTAGAAAGATAAGGAAGAGACCTACAATTTCAGGTTTCACAAGAATTATTAAATTAGGCCAAAATCAAGGATAATTTGGGTCCCGAGTTCTCGGCGCGGATCGGTGCCGATCCATGATGTTCCTTCACTTAAATGGGACTAACTTACTCATCTTATGCCCAATTAAGGCATATGATACCTTGTTGGAAAGCTTATTCAGAGGGCCTTAATTTGGTCTTGTGTTAGGTCAGGATTAATATGCATAAATAGAATTTTACAGCCGCACAAGCCAGAGAAAGACGAAAATAAGACAAATTTTACAATCATTGTTTTTACTTTTACATTATTGGGCTAAATTCCAAAACATTATTAATTTTCGGATTTTTCACTCATCCTGAACTTGTTGCCTTGTGCTGAGCATAACTAGAGCTACAATATTGGATTTTGGTGATCTTGTTGTCCCTAGAAAGATAAGGAAGAGACCTACAATTTCAGGTTTCACAAAGTTGTCAAATTAGGCCAAAATCAAGGCTAAATTGCGTCCCAAGTTCTCTGGCGCGCATCAGTGTCCAGTCCATGATGTTTCATCACTTAAATGGGCCTAACTTACTCATCTTAAGCCCAATTAAGGCATATAATACCTTGTTGGAAAGCTTATTCAGAGGCCCTTAATTTGGTCTAGGGATAGGTTAGGATTAATAAGCAGTTTACAGCCGCACAAGCCACGAGAGAGACGGAAATTAGACAACTTTTACAATCATTGTTTTTGTTTTTACATTATTGGGCTTAATTACTAAACATTGTTAATTTTTCACTCCTCCTGACATTGTTGCCTTGCGCAGAGGATAACTTGATCTTCAGATATCGGATTTTGGTGATCTTGCTATTCCTAGAAAGATAATGAAAAGACCTACAATTTCAGGTGTCACAAAAATTGTCAAATTAGGCCAAAAACAAGGCTAAATTGGGTCCCGAGTTCTCTGGCGCGAATCAATGCGCAGGCCATGATGTTCCTTCATCTTAAGCCCAATTAAGGGACATGATACCTTGATGGAAAGCTTATTCAGAGGCCCTTAATTTGGTCTAGGGTTTGGTCAGGATTAATAAGAATAAATAACAGTTTACAGCCGCACAACCGAGAGAGAGACGGAAATTAGAAAACTTTTACCATCATTGTTTTTGCTTTTACATTATTGGGCTTAATTGGGCTTAATTGCTAAACATTCTTAATTTTCGGATTTTTCACTCATCCTGACCTTGTTGCTTTGCGTAGAAGATTATTAGAGCTACAAATATCGGATTTTGGTGATATTGTTGTCCCTAGAAAGATAAGGAAGATACCTACAATTTCGAGTTTCATAAGAATTGTCAAATTAGGCCAAAATCAAGGCTAAATTGGGTCCCGGGTTCTCTGGCACGGGTCAGTGTGCAGTCCCTGATGTTCCTCCACTTAAATGGGCCTAACTTACTCATCTTAAGCCCAATTAAGGCACATGATACCTTGTTGGAAAGCTTATTCAGAGGCCCTTAATTTGGTCTAGGGTTAGGTCTGGATTAATAAGCATAAATAGCAGTTTACAGCCGCACAAGCCAGAGAGAGACGGAAATTAGACAACTTTTACAATCATTGTTTTTGCTTTTACATTATTGGACTTAATTGGGCTTAATTGCTAAACATTGTTAATTTTCGGATTTTTCACTCATCCTGACCTTGTTGCCTTGCGCAGAGTATAACTAGAGCAACAGATATCGGATTTTGTTGATCTTGCTGTCCCTAGAAAGATAAGGAAGAGACCTACAATTTCTTGTTTCACAAGAATTGTCAAATTAGGCCAAAATCAAGGCTAAATTGGGTCCCGAGTTCTCTGGCGCGGATCAGTGCGCAGTCCATGATGTTCCTTCACTTAAATGGGACTACCTTACTTATCTTAAGCCCAATTGAGGCATATGATACCTTGTTGGAAAGCTAATTCAGAGGGCCTTAATTTGCTCTAGGTTTAGGTCAGCATTAATAAGCATAAATAGCACTTTACAGCCGCACAAGCCAGAGAGAGACGGAAATTAGACAACTTTTACAATCATTGTTTTTGCTTTTACATTATTGGACTTAATTGGGCTTAATTGCTAAACATTGTTAATTTTCGGATTTTTCACTCATCCTGACCTTGTTGCCTTGCGTAGACTATAACTAGAGCAACAGATATCGGATTTTGTTGATCTTGCTGTCCCTAGAAAGATAAGGAAGAGACCTACAATTTCGGGTTTGGCAAAAATTGTCAAATTAGGCCAAAATCAAGGCTAAATTGGGTCCCGAGTTCTCTGGCGCGGATCAGTGCGCAGTCCCTGATGTTCCTCCACTTAAATGGGCCTAACTTACTCATCTTAAGCCCAATTAAGGCACATGATACCTTGTTGGAAAGCTTATTCAGAGGCCCTTAATTTGGTCTAGGGTTAGGTCTGGATTAATAAGCATAAATAGAAATTTACAGCCGCACAAGCCATAGAAAGACGAAAATTAGACAAATTTTACAATCATTGTTTTCGCTTTTACATTGTTGGACTTAATTGGGCTTAATTGCTAAACAGTGTTAATTTTCGGATTTTTCACTCATCCCCGACCTTGTTGCCTTTGCAGAGCATAACTGGAGATACATATATCAGATTTTGGTGATATTCCTGTCCATAGAAAGTTAAGGAAGAGGCCTACAATTTCTTGTGTCACAAGAATTATCAAATTAGCCCAAAAGCAAGGCTAAATTGGGTCCGAGTTCTTCCGGCGCGGATCGGTCGCAGCATCCATGATGTTCCTTCACTTAAATGGGACTAACTTACTCATCTTATGCCTAATTAAGGCATATGATACCTTGTTGGAAAGCTTATTTAGAGGGCCTTAATTTGGTCTAGGGTTAGGTCAGGATTAATAAGCATAAATAGAATTTTACAGCCGCACAAGCCAGATAAAGACGAAAATTAGACAAATTTTACAATCATTGTTTTTACTTTTACATTATTGGGCTAAATTCCAAAACATTGTTAATTTTCGGATTTTTCACTCATCCTGAACTTGTTGCCTTGTGCTGAGCATAACTAGAGCTACAATATTGGATTTTGGTGATCTTGTTGTCCCTAGAAAGATAAGGAAGAGACCTACAATTTTAGGTTTCACAAAATTGTCAAATTAGGCCAAAATCAAGGCTAAATTGGGTCCCAAGTTCTCTGGCGCGCATCGGTGTTTAGTCCATGATGTTTCTTCACTTAAATGGGCCTAACTTACTCATCTTAAGCCAAATTAAGGCATATGATACCTTGTTGGAAAGCTTATTCAGAGGCCCTTAATTTGGTCTAGGGATAGGTCAGGATTAATAAGCATAAATAGCAGTTTACAGCCGCACAAGCCAGAGAGAGACGGAAATTAGAAAACTTTTACAATCATTGTTTTTGCTTTTACATTATTGGACTTAATTGGGCTTAATTGCTAAACATTGTTAATTTTCGGATTTTTCACTCATCCTGACCTTGTTGCCTTGTGCAGAGCATAACTAGAGCATCAGATATCGGATTTTGGTGATCTTGCTGTCCCAAGAAAGATAAGGAAGAGACCTACAATTTCAGGTTTCACAAGAATTATCAAATCAGGCCAAAATCAAGGATAATTTGGGTCCCGAGTTCTCTGGCGCGGATCAGTGCGCAGTCCATGATGTTCCTTCACTAAAATGAGCCTAACTTACTCATCTTAAGCCCAATTAAGGCACATGATACCTTGTTGGAAAGCTTATTCAGAGGCCCTTAATTTGGTCTAGGGTTAGGTCTGGATTAATAAGCATAAATAGCAGTTTACAGCCGCACAAGCCAGAGAGAGACGGAAATTAGACAACTTTTACAATCATTGTTTTCGCTTTTACATTGTTGGACTTAATTGGGCTTAATTGCTAAACATTGTTAATTTTCGGATTTTTCACTCATCCTGACCTTGTTGCCTTGCGCAGAGCATAACTAGAGCAACAGATATCGGATTTTGGTTATCTTGCTGTCCCTAGAAAGATAAGGAAGAGACCTACAATTTCAGGTTTTAGAAGAATTGTCAAATTAGGACAAAATCAAGTCTAAATTGGGTCCCGGGTTCTCTGGCACGGATCAGTGCACAATCCATGAAGTTCCATCACTTAAATGGGCATAACTTACTCATCTTAAGCCCAGTTAAGGCATATGATACCTTGTTGGAAAGCTTATTCAAAGGCCCTTAATTTGGTCTAGGGTTAGATCAGGATTAATAAGCATAAATAGAAGTTTACAACCGCACAAGCCAGAGAGAGACGGAACTTAGACAACTTTTATAATGATTGTTTTTGCTTTTACATTGTTGGACTTAATTGGGCTTAATTGCAATACATTGTTAATTTTTGGATTTTTCACTCATCCTGACCTTGTTGCCTTGCGCAGAGCATAACTAGAGCAGCAGATATCGGATTTTGGTGATCTTGCTGTCCCTAGAAAGATAAGGAAGAGACCTACAATTTCAGGTTTCACAAGAATTATCAAATTAGGCCAAAATCAAGGATAATTTGGGTCCCGAGTTCTCTGACGCGGATCAGTGCGCAGTCCATGATGTTCCTTCACTTAAATGGGACTAACTTACTCATCTTATGCCCAATTAAGGCATATGATACCTTGTTGGAAAGCTTATTCAGAGGGCCTTAATTTGGTCTAGTGTTAGGTCAGGATTAATAAGCATAAATAGAATTTTACAGCCGCACAAGCCAGAGAAAGACGAAAATTAGACAAATTTTACAATCATTGTTTTTACTTTTACATTATTGGGCTAAATTCCAAAACATTATTAATTTTCGGATTTTTCACTCATCCTGAACTTGTTGCCTTGTGCTGAGCATAACTAGAGCTACAATATTGGATTTTGGTGATCTTGTTGTCCCTAGAAAGATAAGGAAGAGACCTACAACTTCAGGTTTCACAAAATTGTCAAATTAGGCCAAAATCAAGGCTAAATTGGGTCACAAGTTCTCCCGGCATCGTTGTTTAGTCCATGATGTTTCTTCACTTAAATGGGCCTAACTTACTCATCTTAAGCCAAATTAAGGCATATGATACCTTGTTGGAAAGCTTATTCAGAGACCCTTAATTTGGTCTAGGGATAGGTCATGATTAATAAGCATAAATAGCAGTTTACAGCCGCACAAGCCAGAGAGAGACGGAAATTAGACAACTTTTACAATCATTGTTTTTGCTTTTACATTATTGGACTTAATTGGGCTTAATTGCTAAACATTGTTAATTTTCGGATTTTTCACTCATCCTGACCTTGTTGCCTTGTGCAGAGCATAACTAGAGCATCAGATATCGGATTTTGGTGATCTTGCTTTCCCAAGAAAGATAAGGAAAAGACCTACAATTTCAGATTTCACAAGAATTATCAAATCAGGCCAAAATCAAGGATAATTTGGGTCCCGAGTTCTCTGGCGCGGATCAGTGCGCAATCCATGATGTTCCTTCACTAAAATGAGCCTAACTTACTCATCTTAAGCCCAATTAAGGCACATGATACCTTGTTGGAAAGCTTATTCAGAGGCCCTTAATTTGGTCTAGGGTTAGGTCTGGATTAATAAGCATAAATAGCAGTTTACAGCCGCACAAGCCAGAGAGAGACGGAAATTAGACAACTTTTACAATCATTGTTTTCGCTTTTACATTGTTGGACTTAATTGGGCTTAATTGCTAAACATTGTTAATTTTCGGATTTTTCACTCATCCTGACCTTGTTGCCTTGCGCAGAGCATAACTAGAGCAACAGATATCGGATTTTGGTTATCTTGCTGTCCCTAGAAAGATAAGGAAGAGACCTACAATTTCAGGTTTTAGAAGAATTGTCAAATTAGGCCAAAATCAAGTCTAAATTGGGTCCCGGGTTCTCTGGCACGGATCAGTGCACAATCCATGATGTTCCATCACTTAAATGGGTGTAACTTACTCATCTTAAGCCCAGGTAAGGCATATGATACCTTGTTGGAAAGCTTATTCAGAGGCCCTTAATTTGGTCTAGGGTTAGATCAGGATTAATAAGCATAAATAGAAGTTTACAACCGCACAAGCCAGAGAGAGACGGAACTTAGACAACTTTTACAATCATTGTTTTCGCTTTTACATTGTTGGACTTAATTGGGCTTAATTGCAATACATTGTTAATTTTTGGATTTTTCACTCATCCTGACCTTGTTGCCTTGCGCAGAGCATAACTAGAGCAGCAGATATCGGATTTTGGTGATCTTGCTGTCCCTAGAAAGATAAGGAAGAGACCTACAATTTCAGGTTTCACAAGAATTATCAAATTAGGCCAAAATCAAGGATAATTTGGGTCACGAGTTCTCTGGCGCGGATCAGTGCGCAGTCCATGATGTTCCTTCACTTAAATGGGACTAACTTACTCATCTTATGCCCAATTAAGGCATATGATACCTTGTTGGAAAGCTTATTCAGAGGGCCTTAATTTGGTCTAGTGTTAGGTCAGGATTAATTAGCATAAATAGAAATTTACAGCCGCACAAGCCATAGAAAGACGAAAATTAGACAAATTTTACAATCATTGTTTTCGCTTTTACATTATAATTGCTTAATTCAAACATTATTAATTTTCGGATTTTTCACTCATCCCGACCTTGTTGCCTTTGCTGAGCATAACTAGAGCAAATATCGGATTTTGGTGATCTTGTTGTCCCTAGAAAGATAAAGAAGAGACCTACAATTTCTGTTTCACAAAATTGTCAAATTGGCCAAAATCAAGGCTAAATTGGGTCCCAAGTTCTCGGCGCGGATCGTGTTAGTCCATGATGTTCCTTCACTTAAATGGGCCTAACTTACTCATCTTATGCCCAATTAAGGCATATGATACCTTGTTGGAAAGCTTATTCGAGGGCCTTAATTTGGTCTAGGGTTAGGTCAGGATTAATAAGCATAAATAGAATTTTACAGCCGCACAAGCCAGAGAGAGACGAAAATTAGACAAATTTTACAATCATTGTTTTTACTTTTACATTATTGGGCTTATTTTAATTGCTAAACATTATTAACTTTTGGATTTTTCACTCATCCTGACCTTGTTGCCTTGCGGAAAGCATAACTAGAACTACAGATATTGGATTTTGGTCATCTTGCTGTCCCTAGAAAGATAAGGAGGAGACCTACAATTTCAGGTTTTACAAGAATTGTCAAATTAGGCCAAAATCAAGGATAAATTGGGTTCAGAGTTCTCTGGCACGGATCAGTACGTAGTCCATGATGTTCCTTCACTTAAATGGGCCTAACTTACTCATCTTAAGCCCAATTAAGGCATACGATACCTTGTTTGAAATCTTATTCAGAGGCCCTTAATTTGGTGAAGGGTTAGGTCTGGATTAATAAGCATAAATAGCAGTTTACAGCCGCACAAGCCTGAGAGAGACGAAAATCAGACAACTTTTAAAATTATTATTTTTGCTTTTACATTATTGGACTTAATTGGGCTTAATTGCTAAACATTGTTAATTTTCGGATTTTTCGCTCATCCTGACCTTGCTGCCTTGCGCAAAGCATAACTAGAGCTACAGATATCGGATTTTGGTGATCTTGCTGTCCCTAGAAAGATAAGGAAGAGACCTACAATTTCAGGATTCACAAGAATTGTCAAATCAGGCCAAAATCAAGGATAATTTGGGTCCCGAGTTCTCTGGCGCGGATCAGTGCACAGTCCATGATGTTCCTTCACTAAAATGAGCCTAACTTACTCATCTTAAGCCCAATTAAGGCATATGATACCTTGTTGGAAAGCTTATTCAGAGGACCTTAATTTGGTCTAGTGTTAGGTCCGGATTAATAAGCATAAATAGCAGTTTACAGCCGCACAAGCCAGAGAGAGACGGAAATTAGGCAACTTTACAATCATTGTTTTTGCTTTTACATTATTGGGCATAATTGGGCTTAATTGCTAAACATTGTTAATTTACGGATTTTTCACTCCTCCGGACCTTGTTGCCTTGCGCAGAGCATAACTAGAGCAGCAGATATCGGATTTTGGTGATCTTCTTTGTCCCTAGAAAGATAAGGAAGAGACCTACAATTTCAAGTGTCACAATAATTGTCAAATTAGGCCAAAATCAAGGATAATTTGGGTCACGAGTTCTCTGGCGCGGATCAGTGCGCAGTCCATGATGTTCCTTCACTTAAATGGGACTAACTTACTCATCTTATGCCCAATTAAGGCATATGATACCTTGTTGGAAAGCTTATTCAGAGGGCCTTAATTTGGTCTAGTGTTAGGTCAGGATTAATTAGCATAAATAGAAATTTACAGCCGCACAAGCCATAGAAAGACGAAAATTAGACAAATTTTACAATCATTGTTTTCGCTTTTACATTGTTGGACTTAATTGCGCTTAATTGCTAAACAGTGTTAATTTTCGGATTTTTCACTCATCCTGACCTTGTTGCCTTGCGCAGAGCATAACTAGAGCAACAGATATCGGATTTTGGTGATCTTGCTGTCCCTAGAAAGATAAAGAAGAGACCTACAATTTCTTGTTTCACAAGAATTGTCAAATTAAGCCAAAATCAAGGCTAAATTGGGATCCGAGTTCTCTGGCGCGGATCGGTGTTTAGTCCATGATGTTCCTTCACTTAAATGGGACTAACTTACTCATCTTATGCCCAATTACGGCATATGATACCTTGTTGGAAAGCTTAGTCAGAGGGCCTTAATTTGGTCTAGGGTTAGGTCAGGATTAATAAGCATAAATAGAATTTTACAGCCGCACAAGCCAGAGAAAGACGAAAATTAGACAAATTTTACAATCATTGTTTTTACTTTTACATTATTGGGCTAAATTCCAAAACATTGTTAATTTTCGGATTTTTCACTCATCCCGACCTTGTTGCCTTGCGCTGAGCATAACTAGAGCTACAATATTGGATTTTGGTGATCTTGTTGTCCCTAGAAAGATAAGGAAGAGACCTACAATTTCAGGTTTCACAAAATTGTCAAATTGGCCAAAATCAAGGCTAAATTGGGTCCCAAGTTCTCCGGCGCGGATCGGTGTTTAGTCCATGATGTTCCTTCACTTAAATGGGCCTAACTTACTCATCTTAAGCCAAATTAAGGCATATGATACCTTGTTGGAAAGCTTATTCAGAGGCCCTTAATTTGGTCTAGGGATAGGTCGAGATAAATAAGCCTAAATAGCAGTTTACAGCCGCACAAGCTAGAGAGAGACGAAAATTAGACAACTTTTACAATACTTGTTTTTGCTTTTACATTATTGGGCTTAATTGGGCTTAATTGCTAAACATTGTTAATTTTCAGATTTTTCACTCATCCTGACCTTGTTGCCTTGCGCACAGCATAACTAGAGCAACATATATCGGATTTTGGTGATATTGCTGTCCCTAGAAAGATAAGGAAGAGACCTACAATTTCAGGTTTCACAAGAATTGTCAAATCAGGCCAAAATCAAGGATAATTTGGGTCCCGAGTTCTCCGGCGCGGATCGGTGCGCGATCCATGATGTTCCTTCCATAAAATGGCCCAACTTACTCATCTTAAGCGCAATTAAGGCATATGATACCTTATTGGAAAGCTTATTCAGAGGCCCTTAATTTGGTCTAGGGTTAGGTCAGGATTAAAGATAAAATTTACAGCCGCACAAGCCAGAGAAAGACGGAAATTAGACAACTTTTACAATCATTGTTTTCACTTTTACATTATTGGACTTAATTGGCTTATTCAAACAGTGTTAATTTTCGGATTTTTCACTCATCCTGACCTTGTTGCCTTGCGCAGAGCATAACTAGAGCAACAGATATCGGATTTTGGTGATCTTGCTGTCCCTAGAAAGATAAAGAAGAGACCTACAATTTCTTGTTTCACAAGAATTGTCAAATTAAGCCAAAATCAAGGCTAAATTGGGATCCGAGTTCTCTGGCGCGGATCAGTGCGCAGTCCATGATGTTCCTTCACTTAAATGGGACTAACTTACTCATCTTATGCCCAATTACGGCATATGATACCTTGTTGGAAAGCTTAGTCAGAGGGCCTTAATTTGGTCTAGGGTTAGGTCAGGATTAATAAGCATAAATAGAATTTTACAGCCGCACAAGCCAGAGAAAGACGAAAATTAGACAAATTTTACAATCATTGTTTTTACTTTTACATTATTGGGCTAAATTCCAAAACATTGTTAATTTTCGGATTTTTCACTCATCCTGAACTTGTTGCCTTGTGCTGAGCATAACTAGAGCTACAATATTGGATTTTGGTGATCTTGTTGTCCCTAGAAAGATAAGGAAGAGACCTACAATTTCAGGTTTCACAAAATTGTCAAATTAGGCCAAAATCAAGGCTAAATTGGGTCCCAAGTTCTCTGGCGCGCATCAGTGTTTAGTCCATGATGTTTCTTCACTTAAATGGGCCTAACTTACTCATCTTAAGCCAAATTAAGGCATATGATACCTTGTTGGAAAGCTTATTCAGAGGCCCTTAATTTGGTCTAGGGATAGGTCAGGATTAATAAGCATAAATAGCAGTTTACAGCCGCACAAGCTAGAGAGAGACGGAAATTAGACAACTTTTACAATCATTGTTTTTGCTTTTACATTATTGGACTTAATTGGGCTTAATTGCTAAACATTGTTAATTTTCGGATTTTTCACTCATCCTGTCCTTGTTGCCTTGCGCAGAGCATAACTAGAGCAACAGATTTCGGATTTTGGTGATCTTGCTGTCCCTAGAAAGATAAGGAAGAGACCTACAATTTCAGGTTTCACAAGAATTATCAAATCAGGCCAAAATCAAGGATAATTTGGGTCCCGAGTTCTCTGGCGCGGATCAGTGCGCAGTCCATGATGTTCCTTCACCAAAATGAGCCTAACTTACTCATCTTAAGCCCAATTAAGGCACATGATACCTTGTTGGAAAGCTTATTCAGAGGCCCTTAATTTGGTCTAGGGTTAGGTCTGGATTAATAAGCATAAATAGCAGTTTACAGCCGCACAAGCCAGAGAGAGACGGAAATTAGACAACTTTTACAATCATTGTTTTCGCTTTTACATTGTTGGACTTAATTGGGCTTAATTGCTAAACATTGTTAATTTTCGGATTTTTCACTCATCCTGACCTTGTTGCCTTGCGCAGAGCATAACTAGAGCAACATATATCGGATTTTGGTTATCTTGCTGTCCCTAGAAAGATAAGGAAGAGACCTATAATTTCTTGTTTCACAAGAATTGTCAAATTAGGCCAAAATCAAGGCTAAATTGGGTCCCGAGTTCTCCGGCGCGGATCGGTCCGCGATCCATGATGTTCCTTCACTTAAATGGGACTAACTTACTCATCTTATGCCTAATTAAGGCATATGATACCTTGTTGGAAAGCTTATTCAGAGGGCCTTAATTTGGTCTAGGGTTAGGTCAGGATTAATAAGCATAAATAGAATTTTACAGCTGCACAAGCCAGATAAAGACGAAAATTAGACAAATTTTACAATCATTGTTTTTACTTTTACATTATTGGGCTAAATTCCAAAACATTGTTAATTTTCGGATTTTTCACTCATCCTGAACTTGTTGCCTTGTGCTGAGCATAACTAGAGCTACAATATTGGATTTTGGTGATCTTGTTGTCCCTAGAAAGATAAGGAAGAGACCTACAATTTCAGGTTTCACAAAATTGTCAAATTAGGCCAAAATCAAGGCTAAATTGGGTCCCGAGTTCTCTGGCGCGGATCAGTGCGCAGTCCATGATGTTCCTTCACTTAAATGGGACTAACTTACTCATCTTATGCCCAATTAAGGCATATGATACCTTGTTGGAAAGCTTATTCAGAGGGCCTTAATTTGGTCTAGTGTTAGGTCAGGATTAATAAGCATAAATAGAAATTTACAGCCGCACAAGCCAGAGAAAGACGAAAATTAGACAAATTTTACAATCATTGTTTTTACTTTTACATTATTGGGCTAAATTCCAAAACATTATTAATTTTCGGATTTTTCACTCATCCTGAACTTGTTGCCTTGTGCTGAGCATAACTAGAGCTACAATATTGGATTTTGGTGATCTTGTTGTCCCTAGAAAGATAAGGAAGAGACCTACAATTTCAGGTTTCACAAAATTGTCAAATTAGGCCAAAATCAAGGCTAAATTGGGTCCCAAGTTCTCTGGCGCGCATCAGTGTTTAGTCCATGATGTTTCTTCACTTAAATGGGCCTAACTTACTCATCTTAAGCCAAATTAAGGCATATGATACCTTGTTGGAAAGCTTATTCAGCGGCCATTAATTTGGTCTAGGGATAGGTCAGGATTAATAAGCATAAATAGCAGTTTACAGCCGCACAAGCCAGAGAGAGACGGAAATTAGACAACTTTTACAATCATTGTTTTTGCTTTTACATTATTGGACTTAATTGGGCTTAATTGCTAAACATTGTTAATTTTCGGATTTTTCACTCATCCTGACCTTGTTGCCTTGCGCAGAGCATAACTAGAGCATCAGATATCGGATTTTGGTGATCTTGCTGTCCCTAGAAAGATAAGGAAGAGACCTACAATTTCAGGTTTCACAAGAATTATCAAATCAGGCCAAAATCAAGGATAATTTGGGTCCCGAGTTCTCTGGCGCGGATCAGTGCGCAGTCCATGATGTTCCTTCACTAAAATGAGCCTAACTTACTCATCTTAAGCCCAATTAAGGCACATGATACCTTGTTGGAAAGCTTATTCAGAGGCCCTTAATTTGGTCTAGGGTTAGGTCTGGATTAATAAGCATAAATAGCAGTTTACAGCCGCACAAGCCAGAGAGAGACGGAAATTAGACAACTTTTACAATCATTGTTTTCGCTTTTACATTGTTGGACTTAATTGGGCTTAATTGCTAAACATTGTTAATTTTCGGATTTTTCACTCATCCTGACCTTGTTGCCTTGCGCAGAGCATAACTAGAGCAACAGATATCGGATTTTGGTTATCTTGCTGTCCCTAGAAAGATAAGGAAGAGACCTATAATTTCTTGTTTCACAAGAATTGTCAAATTAGGCCAAAATCAAGGCTAAATTGGGTCCCGAGTTCTCTGGCGCGGATCAGTGTGCAGTCCATGATGTTCCTTCACTTAAATGGGACTAACTTACTCATCTTATGCCTAATTAAGGCATATGATACCTTGTTGGAAAGCTTAGTCAGAGGGCCTTAATTTGGTCTAGGGTTAGGTCAGGATTAATAAGCATAAATAGAATTTTACAGCCGCACAAGCCAGATAAAGACGAAAATTAGACAAATTTTACAATCATTGTTTTTACTTTTACATTATTTGGCTAAATTCCAAAACATTGTTAATTTTCGGATTTTTCACTCATCCTGAACTTGTTGCCTTGTGCTGAGCATAACTAGAGCTACAATATTGGATTTTGGTGATCTTGTTGTCCCTAGAAAGATAAGGAAGAGACCTACAATTTCAGGTTTCACAAAATTGTCAAATTAGGCCAAAATCAAGGCTAAATTGGGTCCCAAGTTCTCTGGCGCGCATCAGTGTTTAGTCCATGATGTTTCTTCACTTAAATGGGCCTAACTTACTCATCTTAAGCCAAATTAAGGCATATGATACCTTGTTGGAAAGCTTATTCAGCGGCCATTAATTTGGTCTAGGGATAGGTCAGGATTAATAAGCATAAATAGCAGTTTACGCCGCACAAGCGTAGAGAGACGGAAATTAGACAACTTTTACAATCATTGTTTTTGCTTTTACATTATTGGACTTAATTGGGCTTAATTGCTAAACATTGTTAATTTTCGGATTTTTCACTCATCCCGACCTTGTTGCCTTGCGCAGAGCATAACTAGAGCATCGATATCGGATTTTGGTGATCTTTGTTGTCCCTAGAAAGATAAGGAAGAGACCTACAATTTCAGGTTTCACAAGAATTATCAAATCAGGCCAAAATCAAGGATAATTTGGGTCCCGAGTTCTCTGGCGCGGATCAGTGCGCAGTCCATGATGTTCCTTCACTAAAATGAGCCTAACTTACTCATATTAAGCCCAATTAAGGCACATGATACCTTGTTGGAAAGCTTATTCAGAGGCCCTTAATTTGGTCTAGGGTTAGGTCTGGATTAATAAGCATAAATAGCAGTTTACAGCCGCACAAGTCAGAGAGAGACGGAAATTAGACAACTTTTACAATCATTGTTTTCGCTTTTACATTGTTGGACTTAATTGGGCTTAATTGCTAAACATTGTTAATTTTCGGATTTTTCACTCATCCTGACCTTGTTGCCTTGCACAGAGCATAACTAGAGCAACAGATATCGGATTTTGGTTATCTTGCTGTCCCTAGAAAGATAAGGAAGAGACCTACAATTTCTTGTTTCACAAGAATTGTCAAATTAGGCCAAAATCAAGGCTAAATTGGGTCCCGAGTTCTCTGGCGCGGATCAGTGCGCAGTCCATGATGTTCCTTCACTTAAATGGGACTAACTTACTCATCTTATGCCTAATTAAGGCATATGATACCTTGTTGGAAAGCTTATTCAGAGGGCCTTAATTTGGTCTAGGGTTAGGTCAGGATTAATAAGCATAAATAGAATTTTACAGCCGCACAAGCCAGATAAAGACGAAAATTAGACAAATTTTACAATCATTGTTTTTACTTTTACATTATTGGGCTAAATTCCAAAACATTGTTAATTTTCGGATTTTTCACTCATCCTGAACTTGTTGCCTTGTGCTGAGCATAACTAGAGCTACAATATTGGATTTTGGTGATCTTGTTGTCCCTAGAAAGATAAGGAAGAGACCTACAATTTCAGGTTTCACAAAATTGTCAAATTAGGCCAAAATCAAGGCTAAATTGGGTCCCAAGTTCTCTGGCGCGCATCAGTGTTTAGTCCATGATGTTTCTTCACTTAAATGGGCCTAACTTACTCATCTTAAGCCAAATTAAGGCATATGATACCTTGTTGGAAAGCTTATTCAGAGGCCCTTAATTTGGTCTAGGGATAGGTCAGGATTAATAAGCATAAATAGCAGTTTACAGCCGCACAAGCCAGAGAGAGACGGAAATTAGACAACTTTTACAATCATTGTTTTTGCTTTTACATTATTGGACTTAATTGGGCTTAATTGCTAAACATTGTTAATTTTCGGATTTTTCACTCATCCTGACCTTGTTGCCTTGCGCAGAGCATAACTAGAGCATCAGATATCGGATTTTGGTGATCTTGCTGACCCTAGAAAG
This sequence comes from Sophora flavescens, assembly GCA_030762895.1. NCBI lineage: Eukaryota > Viridiplantae > Streptophyta > Magnoliopsida > Fabales > Fabaceae > Sophora > Sophora flavescens. The sequence goes on along the minus strand of JAUPTC010000012.1, from coordinate 731,911 downwards.
ATAAGGAAGAGACCTACAATTTCAGGTTTCACAAGAATTATCAAATCAGGCCAAAATCAAGGATAATTTGGGTCCCGAGTTCTCTGGCGCGGATCAGTGCGCAGTCCATGATGTTCCTTCACTAAAATGAGCCTAACTTACTCATATTAAGCCCAATTAAGGCACATGATACCTTGTTGGAAAGCTTATTCAGAGGCCCTTAATTTGGTCTAGGGTTAGGTCTGGATTAATAAGCATAAATAGCAGTTTACAGCCGCACAAGTCAGAGAGAGACGGAAATTAGACAACTTTTACAATCATTGTTTTCATTTTTACATTGTTGGACTTAATTGGGCTTAATTGCTAAACATTGTTAATTTTCGGATTTTTCACTCATCCTGACCTTGTTGCCTTGCACAGAGCATAACTAGAGCAACAGATATCGGATTTTGGTTATCTTGCTGTCCCTAGAAAGATAAGGAAGAGACCTACAATTTCTTGTTTCACAAGAATTGTCAAATTAGGCCAAAATCAAGGCTAAATTGGGTCCCGAGTTCTCTGGCGCGGATCAGTACGCAGTCCATGATGTTCCTTCACTTAAATGGGACTAACTTACTCATCTTATGCCTAATTAAGGCATATGATACCTTGTTGGAAAGCTTATTCAGAGGGCCTTAATTTGGTCTAGGGTTAGGTCAGGATTAATAAGCATAAATAGAATTTTACAGCCGCACAAGCCAGATAAAGACGAAAATTAGACAAATTTTACAATCATTGTTTTTACTTTTACATTATTGGGCTAAATTCCAAAACATTGTTAATTTTCGGATTTTTCACTCATCCTGAACTTGTTGCCTTGTGCTGAACATAACTAGAGCTACAATATTGGATTTTGGTGATCTTGTTGTCCCTAGAAAGATAAGGAAGAGACCTACAATTTCATGTTTCACAAAATTGTCAAATTAGGCCAAAATCAAGGCTAAATTGGGTCCCAAGTTCTCTGGCGCGCATCAGTGTTTAGTCCATGATGTTTCTTCACTTAAATGGGCCTAACTTACTCATCTTAAGCCAAATTAAGGCATATGATACCTTGTTGGAAAGCTTATTCAGAGGCCCTTAATTTGGTCTAGGGATAGGTCAGGATTAATAAGCATAAATAGCAGTTTATAGCCGCACAAGCCAGAGAGAGACGGAAATTAGACAACTTTTACAATCATTGTTTTTGCTTTTACATTATTGGACTTAATTGGGCTTAATTGCTAAACATTGTTAATTTTCGGATTTTTCACTCATCCTGACCTTGTTGCCTTGCGCAGAGCATAACTAGAGCATCAGATATCGGATTTTGGTGATCTTGCTGTCCCTAGAAAGATAAGGAAGAGACCTACAATTTCAGGTTTCACAAGAATTATCAAATCAGGCCAAAATCAAGGATAATTTGGGTCCCGAGTTCTCTGGCGCAGATCAGTGCGCAGTCCATGATGTTCCTTCACTAAAATGAGCCAAACTTACTCATCTTAAGCCCAATTAAGGCACATGATACCTTGTTGGAAAGCTTATTCAGAGGCCCTTAATTTGGTCTAGGGTTAGGTCTGGATTAATAAGCATAAATAGCAGTTTACAGCCGCACAAGCCAGAGAGAGACGGAAATTAGACAACTTTTACAATCATTGTTTTCGCTTTTAAATTGTCGGACTTAATTGGGCTTAATTGCTAAACATTGTTAATTTTCGGATTTTTCACTCATCCTGACCTTGTTGCCTTGCGCAGAGCATAACTAGAGCAACAGATATCGGATTTTGGTTATCTTGCTGTCCCTAAAAAGATAAGGAAGAGACCTACAATTTCAGGTTTTAGAAGAATTGTCAAATTAGGCCAAAATCGAGGCTAAATTGGGTCCCGAGTTCTCTGGCTCGGATCAGTGCGCAGTCCATGATGTTCCTTCACTTAAATGGAACTAACTTACTCCTCTTAAGCCCAATTAAGGCATCTGATACCTTGTTGGAAAGCTTATTCAGAGGGCCTTAATTTGGTCTAGGTTTAGGTCGGGATTAATAAGCATAAATAGAATTTGACAGCCGCCCAATCCAGAGAGAGACGAAAATTAGACAAATTTTACAATCATTGTTTTTGCTTTTACATTATGGGACTTAATTGGGCTTAATTGCTAAACATTGTTAATTTTCAGATTTTTCACTCATCCTGACCTTGTTGCCTTGCGCAGAGCATAACTAGAGCTACATATATCGGATTTTGGTGATCTTGCTGTCCCAAGAAAGATAAGGAAGAGACCTACAATTTCGGGTTTCGCAAGAATTGTCAAATTAGGCCAAAATCAAGGCTAAATTGGGTCCCCAGTTCTCTGGCGCGCATCAGTTTTCAGTCCATGATGTTTCTTCACTTAAATGGGCCTAACTTACTCATCTTAAGCCCAACTAAGGCATATGATACCTTGTTGGAAAGCTTATTCAGAGGCCCTTAATTTGGTCTAGGGATAGGTCAGGAATAATAAGCATAAATAGCAGTTACAGCCGCACAAGCCAGAGAGAGACGGAAATTAGACAACTTTTACAATCATTGTTTTTGTTTTTACATTATTCGGCTTAATTAGTAAACATTGTTAATTTTCGGATTTTTCACTCCTCCTGACCTTGTTGCCTTGCGCAGAGAATAACTTGAGCTACAGATATCGGATTTTGGTGATCTTGATGTCCCTAGAAAGTTAAGGAAGAGACCTACAATTTCAGGTGTCACAAAAATTTTCAAATTAGGCCAAAATCAAGGCTTAATTGGGTCCCGAGTTCTCTTGCGCGGATCAGTGCGCAGTCCATGATGTTCCTTCACTAAAATGAGCCTAACTTACTCATCTTAAGCCCAATTAAGGCACATGATACCTTGTTGGAAAGCTTATTCAGCGGCCCTTAATTTGGTCTAGGGTTAGGTCAGGATTAATAAGAATAAATAGCAGTTTACAGCCGCACAAGCGAGAGAGAGATGGAAATTAGACAACTTTTACCATCATTGTTTTTTCTTTTACATTATTGGGCTTAATTGGGCTTAATTGCTAAACATTGTTAATTTTCGGATTTTTCACTCATCTTGACCTTGTTGCCTTGCGTAGAGGACAACTAGAGCTACAGATATCGGATTTTGGTGATCTTGCTGTCCCTAGAAAGATAAGGAAGAGACCTACAATTTCAGGTTTCATAAGAATTGTCAAATTAGGCCGAAATCAAGGCTAAATTGGGTCCCGGGTTCTCTGGCACGGATCAGTGCACAGTCCATGATGTTCCTTCACTTAAATGGGCCTAACTTACTCATCTTAAGCCCAGTTAAGGCATATGATACCTTGTTGGAAAGCTTATTCAGAGGCCCTTAATTTGGTCTAGGGTTAGGTCAGGATTAATAAGCATAAATAGAAGTTTACAGCCGCACAAGCCAGAGAGAGACGAAAATTAGACAACTTTTATAATGATTGTTTTTGCTTTTACATTATCGGGCTTAATTGCTAAACATTGTTAATTTTCGGGTTTTCACTCATACTGACGTTGTTGCCTTGCGCAGAGCATAACTAGAGCTACAGATATCGAATTTTGGTGATGTTGCTGTCCCTAGAAAGATATGGAAGAGACATACAATTTCGGGTTTCACAAGAATTGCCAAATTAGGGCAAAATCAAGGATAAATTTGGTCCCGAGTTCTCTGGCGTGGATCAGTGCGCAGTCCATGATGTTCCTTCACTTAAATGGGACTAACTTACTCATCGTAAGCCCAATTAAGGCATATGATACCTTGTTGGAAATCTTATTCACAGGCCCTTAATTTGGTCTAGGGTTAGGTCCGGATTAATAAGCATAAATAGATTTTTACAGCCGCACAAGCCAAAGAGAGACGAAAATTAGACAAATTTTACAACCATTGTCTTTACTTTTACATTATTGGGCTTAATTCCAAAACATTGTTAATTTTTGGATTTTTCGCTCATCCTGACCTTGTTGCTTTGCGCAGAGCATAACTAGAGCTACAATATTGGATTTTGGTGATCTTGTTGTCCCTATAAAGATAAGGAAGAGACCTACAATTTCAGGTATCACAAGAATTGTCAAATTAGGCCAAAATCAAGGTAAATTGGGTCCCGAGTTCTCCGGCATGGATCAGTGCGCAGTCCATGATGTTTCTTCACTTAAATGGGTCTAACTTACTCATCTTAAGCCCAATTAAGGCAAATGATACCTTGTTGGAAATCTTATTCACAGGCCCTTAATTTGGTCTAGGGTTAGGTCAGGATTAATAAGCATAAATAGTTGTTTAAAGCCGCACAATCCAGAGAGAGACGGAAATTAGACCACTTTTACAATCATTGTTTTTGTTTTTACATTATTGGGCTTAATTACTAAACATTGTTAATTTTTACATTTTTCACTCATCCTGACCTTGTTGCCTTGCGCAGAGAATAACTAGAGCTACAGATATCGGATTTTTGTGATCTTGCTGTCCCTAGAAAGATAAGGAAGAGACCTACAATTTCAGGTGTCACAAGCATTGTCAAATTAGGCCAAAATCAAGGCTAAATTGGGTCCCAAGTTCTCCGGCACGGATCAGTGCGGGGTCCATGATGTTCCTTCACTTAAATGGGCCTAACTTACTCATATTAAGCCCAATTGAGGCATATGATACCTTGTTGGAAAGCTTATTCAGAAGCCCTTAATTTGGTCTAGGGTTAGGTCAGGATTAATAAGCATAAATAGCAGTTTACAGACGCACAAGCCAGAGAGAGACGGAAATTAGACAACTTTTACAATCATTGTTTTTGTTTTTACATTATTGGGCTTAATTGCTAAACATTGTTAATTTTCTGATTTTTCACTCATCCTGACCTTGTTGCCTTGCGCAGAGCATTATTAGAGCTACAATATTGGATTTCAGTGATCTTGTTGTCCCTAGAAAGATGACGAAGAGACCTACAATTTCCGGTTTCACAAGAATTGTCAAATTAGGCCAAAATCAAGGCTAAATTGAGTCCCGAGTTCTCTGGCACGGATCAGGCCGCAGTCCATGATGTTCCTTCTCTTAAATGGGCCTGACTTACTCATCTTAAGCCCAATAAAGGCACATGATACCTTGTTGGAAAGCTATTCAGAGGCCCTTAATTTGGTCTAGGGTTAGGTCAGGATTAATAAGCATAAATAGCAGTTTACTGCCGCACAAGCCACAGAGAGACAGAAATTAGACAACTTTTACAATCATTGTTTTTGCTTTTACATTTTTGGACATAATTGGGCTTAATTGCTAGACATTGTTGATTTTCTTATTTTCACTCATCCTGACCTTGTTGCCATGCGCAGAGCATAACTAGAGCTGCAGAAATCGATTTTGGTGATGTTGCTGTCCCTAGAATGATAAGGAAGAGACCTACAATTTCGGGTTTCCGAAGAATTGTCAAATTAGGCAAAAATCAAGGCTAAATTGTGTCCTGAGCCATGATGTTCCTTCACTTAAATGGGACTAACTTTCTTATCTTAAGCCCAATTAAGGCTTACGATACCCTGTTGGAAAGCTTATTCAGAGGGCCTTCTTTTTGGCCTAGGGTTAGGTCAGGATTAATAAGCATAGATAGCATTTTACAGCCGCACAAGCCAGAAAGAGACAGAGATTAGACAACTTTTACAATCATCGTTTTTACTTTTACATAATTGGGCTTAATTGCAAAACACTGTTAATTTCCATATTTTTAACACATCCCGACCTTGTTGCCTTGCGCAGAGCATAATTAGAGCTACAATATTGGATTTTGGTGATCTTGTTGTCCCTAGAAAGATAACGAAGAGACCTACAATTTCAGGTATCACAAGAATTGTCAAATTAGGCCAAAATCAAGGTAAATTGGGTCCCAAGTTCTCTGGCATGGATCGGCGCGATCCATGATGTTCCTTCACTTAAATGGGTCTAACTTACTCATCTTAAGCCCAATTAAGGCATACGATACCTTGTTGGAAATCTTATTCACAGGCCCTTAATTTGGCATAGGGTTAGGTGATGATTAATAAGCATAAATAGCATTTAAAGCCACACAAGCCAGAGAGAGAGACGGAAATTAGACAACTTTTACAATCATCGTTTTTGTTTTTACATTATTGGGCTTAATTACTAAACATTGTTAATTTTTACATTTTTCACACATCCCGACCTTGTTGCCTTTTGCAGAGAATAACTAGAGCTACAAATATTGGATTTTGGTGATCTTGTTGTCCCTAGAAAGAATAAGGAAGAGACCTACAATTTCAGGTATCACAAGAATTGTCAAATTAGGCCAAAATCAAGGTAAATTGGGTCCCGAGTTCTCCGGCATGGATCGGTGTGGGGTCCATGATGTTTCTTCACTTAAATGGGTCTAACTTACTCATCTTAAGCCCAATTAAGGCATATGATACCTTGTTGGAAATCTTATTCACAGGCCCTTAATTTGGTATAGGGTTAGGTGATGATTAATAAGCATAAATAGCAGTTTAAAGCCACACAAGCCAGAGAGAGACGGAAATTAGACAACTTTTACAATCATTGTTTTTGTTTTTACATTATTGGGCTTAATTACTAAACATTGTTAATTTTTACATTTTTCACTCATCCTGACCTTGTTGCCTTGCGCAGAGAATAACTAGAGCTACAAATATCGGATTTTGGTGATCTTGCTGTCCCTAGAAGAATAAGGAAGATACCTACAATTTCAGGTGTCGAAAGCATTGTCAAATTAGGCCAAAATCAAGGTTAAATTGGGTCCCGAGTTCTCCGGCACGGATCAGTGTGGGGTCCATGATGTTCCTTCACTTAAATGGGCCTAACTTACTCATATTAAGGCCAATTGAGGCATATGAAACCTTGTTGGAAAGCTTATTCAGAAGCCCTTAATTTGGTCTAGGGTTAGGTCAGGATTAATAAGCATAAATAGCAGTTGACTGCCGCACAAGCCAGAGAGAGACGGAAATTAGACAACTTTTACAATCATTTTTTTTGTTTTTACATTATTGGGCGTAATTACTAAACATTGTTAATTTTTACATTTTTCACTCATCCTGACCTTGTTGCCTTGCGCAGAGAATAACTAGAGCTACAGATATCGTATTTTGGTGATCTTGCTGTCCCTAGAAGAATGAGGAAGAGACCTACAATTTCAGGTGTCGAAAGCATTGTCAAATTAGGCCAAAATCAAGGTTAAATTGGGTCCCGAGTTCTTCGGCACGGATCAGTGTGGGGTCCATGATGTTCCTTCACTTAAATGGGCCTAACTTACTCATATTAAGCCCAATTGAGGCATATGATACCTTGTTGGAAAGCTTATTCAGAAGCCCTTAATTTGGTCTAGGGTTAGGTCTGGATTAATAAGCATAAATAGCAGTTGACTGCCGCACAAGCCAGAGAGAGACGGAAATTAATTGCTAAACATTTTTAATCTTCCGATTTTTCACTCATCCTCACCTTGTTGCCTTGCGCAGAGAATAACTAGAGCTACAGATATCGGATTTTGGTGATCTTGCTGTCCCTAGAAAGATAAGGAAGAGACCTACAATTTCAGGTTTCACAAGAATTGTCAAATTAGGCCAAAATCAAGGCTAAATTGGGTCCCGAGTTCTCTGGCGCGGATCAGGGCGCAGTCCATGGTGTTCCTTCTCTTAAATGGGCCTAACTTACTCCTCTTAAGCCCAATTAAGGCATATGATACCTTGTTGAAAAGCTTATTCATTGTGCCCTAATTTGGTCTAGGGTTAGGGCAGGATTAATAAGAATAAATAGCATTTTACAATCGCACAAGCCAGAGAGAGACAAAAATTAGACAACTTTTACAATCATTATTTTTACTTTTACATTATTGGTCTTAATTGCTAAACATTGTAAATTTTCGGATTTTTCACTAATTCTGACCTTGTTGCCTTGCGTAGAGCATAACTAGAGCTACAATATTGGATTTTGGTGATCTTGTTGTCCCTAGAAAGATAAGGAAGACACTACAATTTCAGGTTTCACAAGAATTGTCAAATTAGGCCAAAATCAAGGCTAAATAGGGTCCCGAGTTCTCTGGCGCGGATCAGTGCAGTCCATGATGTTCCTTCACTTAAACGGGCCTAACTTACTCATCTTACGCCTAATTAAGGCATATGATACCTTGTTGGAAAGCTTATTCAGAGGCCCTTAATTTGGTCTAGGGTTATGTCAGGATTAATATGCACAAATAGCAGTTTACAACCTCACAAGCCAGAGAGAGACGGAAATTAGACAACTTTTACAATCATTGTTTTTTCTTTTACATTATTGGGCTTAATTACTAAACGGTGTTAATTTTCAGATTTTTCACTCATCCCGACCTTCTTGCCTTGCACAGAGCATAACTAGAGCTACAGATATCGGATTTTGGTGATTTTGCTGTCCCTAGAAAGATAAGGAAGAGACCTACAATTTAAGGTTTCACAAGAATTGTCAAATTAGGCCAAAATCAAGCTAAATTGTGTCCCGAGTTCTCTGGCGCGGATCATTATGCAGTCCACGATATTCCTTCTCTTAAATATGCCTAACTTACTCATCTTAGGCGCAATTAAGGCATATGATACCTTGTTGGAAATCTTTTTCACAGGCCCTTAATTTGGTCTAGGGTTAGGTCAGGATTAATAAGCATAAATAGCAGTTTAAAGCCGCACAAGCCAAAGAGAGACGAAAATTGGACAACTTTTACAATCATTGTTTTTGTTTTTACATTTTTGGGCTTAATTGATAAACATTGTTAATTTTCTGATTTTTCACTCATCCTGACCTTGTTGCCTTGCGCAGAGCATAATTAGAGCTACAATATTGGATTTTGGTGATCTTGTTGTCCCTAGAAAGATAACGAAGAGACCTACAATTTCAGGTTTCACAAGAATTGTCAAATTAGGCCAAAATCAAGGCTAAATTGAATCCCGAGTTCTCTGGCGCGGATCAGTGCGCAGTCCATGATGTTTCTTCACTTAAATGGGCCTAACTTACTCATCTTCAGCCCAGCTAAGGCATATGATACCTTGTTGGAAAGCTTATTCATAGGCCCTTAATTTGGTCGAGGGTTAGGTTAGGATTAATAAGCATAAATAGCAGTTTACAGCCGCACAAGCCAAAGAGAGACGGAAAATAGACAACTTTTACAATCATTGTTTTTGTTTTTACATTATTGGACTTAATTGAGCTAAATTGCTAAACATTGTTAATTTTCAGATTTTTCACTCATCCTGACCTTGTTGCCTTGCGCACAGCATAACTAGAGCAACAAATATCGGATTTTAGTGATCTTGCTGTCCCTAGAAAGATAAGGAAGAGCCCTACAATTTCGGGTTTCACAAGAATTGTCAAATTTGGCCAAAATCAAGGCTAAATTAGGCCTCGAGTTCTCTGGCGCGGATCGGTCTGCGATCCATCATGTTCCTTCACTTAAATGGGACTAACTTACTCATCTTAAGCCCAATTAAGGCATATGATACCTTGTTGGAAAGCTTGTTCATTGTGCCCTAATTTAGTCTAGGGTTAGGTCGGGATTAATAAGAATAAATAGCATTTTACATACGCACAAGCCAGAGAGAGACAAAAATTAGACAACTTTTACAATCATTATTTTTACTTTTACATTATTGGGCTTAGTTGGGCTTAATTGCTAAACATTGTTAATTTTCGGATTTTTCACTCATTCTGACCTTGTTGCTTTGCGCAGAGCCTAACTAGAGCTACAATATTGGATTTTGGTGATCTTGTTGTCCCTAGAAAGATAAGAAAGAGACTACAATTTCAGGTTTCACAAGAATTGTCAAATTAGGCCAAAATCCAGGCTAAATTGGGTCCCGAGTTCTCTGGCGCGGATCAATGCAGTCCATGATGTTCCTTCACTTAAACGGGCCTAACTTACTCATCTTAAGCCTAATTAAGGCATATGATACCTTGTTGGAACGCTTATTCAGAGGCCTTTAATTTGGTCTAGGGTTAGGTCAGGATTAATATGCATAAATAGCAGTTTACAACCTCACAAGCCAGAGAGAGACGGAAATTCGACAACTTTTACAATCATTGTTTTTTCTTTTACATTATTGGGCTTAATTACTAAACAATGTTAATTTTCGGATTTTTCACTCATCCCGACCTTCTTGCCTTGCACAGAGCATAACTAGAGCTACAGATATCGGATTTTGGTGATCTTGCTGTCCCTAGAAAGATAAGGAAGAGACCTACAATTTAAGGTTTCACAAGAATTGTCAAATTAGGCCAAAATAAAGCTATATTGGGTCCCGAGTTCTCTGGCACGGATCATTATGCAGTCCACGATGTTTCTTCTCTTAAATGGGCCTAACTTACTCATCTTAAGCCCAATTAAGGCATATGATACCTTGTTGGAAAACTTATTCAGAGGGCCTTAATTTGGTCTAGGGTTAGGTTAGGATTAGTAGGAATAAATAGCAGTTTACAGCCGCACAAGCGAGAGAGAGACGGAAATTAGACAACTTTTATGATCATTGTTTTTGCTTTTACTTTATTGGGCTTAATTGGGCTTAATTGCTAAACATTGTTAATTTTCGGATTTTTCACTCATCCTGACCTTGTTGCCTTGCGCAGAGCATAACTAGAGCTACAGATATCGGATTTTGGTGATCTTGCTATCCCTAGAAAGATAAGGAAGAGACCTACAATTTCAGATTTCTCAAGAATCGTCAAATTAGGCCAAAATCAAGGCTAAATTGGGTCCCGAGTTCTCTGGAATGGATCAGTGTGCAGTCCATGATGTTTCTTCACTTAAATGGGCCTAACTTACTCATCTTAAGCCCAATTAAGGCATATGATACCTTGTTGGAAATCTTATTCACAGGCCCTTAATTTGGTGTACGGTTAGGTCAGGATTCATAAGCATAAATAGCAGTTTAAAGCCGCACAAGCCAGAGAGAGACGACAATTAGCCAACTTTTACAATCATTATTTTTGTTTTTACATTATTGGGCTTAATTACTAAACATTGTTAATTTTTACATTTTTCACTCATCCTCACCTTGTTGCCTTGCGCAGAGAATAACTAGAGCTACAGATATCGGATTTTGGTGATCTTGCTTCCCTAGAAAGATAAGGAAGAGACCTACAATTTCAGGTTTCACAAGAATTGTCAAATTAGGCCAAAATCAAGGCTAAATTGGGTCCCGAGTTCTCTGGCACGGATCAGGGCGCAGTCCATGATGTTCCTTCTCTTAAATGGGCCTAACTTACTCATCTTAAGCCCAATAAAGGCACATAATACCTTGTTGGAAAGCTATTCAGAGGCCCTTAATTTGGTCTAGGGTTAGGTCAGGATTAATAAGCATAAATAGGAGTTTACTGCCGCACAAGCCAGAGAGAGACGGAAATTAGACAACTTTTACAATCATTGTTTTTGCTTTTACATTATTGGGCTTAATTGCTAAATATTGTTAATTTTCGGATTTTTCACTCATCCTGACCTTGTTGCCTTGCGCAGAGCATAACTAGAGCTACAGATTTCGGATTTTGGTGATCTTGTTGTCCCTAGAGAGATAAGGAAGTGACCCACAATTTCAGGTTTCACAAGAATTGTCAAATTAGGCCAAAATCAAGGCTAAATTGGGTACTGAGTTCTCTGGCGGAGTGCAGTGCGCAGTCCATGATGTTCCTTCACTTAAATAGGTCTAACTTACTTATCTTAAGCCCAAATAAGCAATATGATACCTTGTTGAAAGCTATTCAGAGGTCCTTAATTTGGTCTAGGGTTAGGTCTGGATTAATAAGCATAAATAACAGTTTACTGCCTCACAAGCCAGAGAGAGACGGAAATTATACAACTTTTACATTCATTGTTTCTGCTTTTGCATTATTGGACATAATTGGGCTTAATTGCTAAACATTGTTTATTTTCCAATTTTTCACTCATCCTGACCTTGTTGCCATGCGCAGAGCATAATTAGAGCTACAGAAATTGATTTTGGTGATCTTGCTGCCCCTAGAAAGATAAGGAAGAGACCTACAATTTCGGGTTTTGTAACACCCTACTTTTTATTTTCCGATTTTATTTTTTATCCGAGTTCATGGAGATTGATTTTCATGAAATAAAAATCATGTTCATACTCTATCTTAGGGTAGAAGCTTACGATAAAAATTTGGGTTGAAAATTCAGATGGAACTCGGTCTGCGTTTTCACTGACAGTATAATTTTACCGAGCAGAAAACCTAATTTTGACTCGTGAATGAAATGGTTTATATTTAAATCATATTTCCAACGAGTTTGGTTAGTTTGAAAATTTTCAGTCGAAAACGAAATATTACGCTTTTACGCAGGCGTAAAACCCTAATCGGGAAACCGACGGAGTCGAGAAGGGAAGTGCAGAGACCCGTCAAGAGATCGAGACAGCGAGTCATACATGATGACTCATGGAGGATGACTCACCAAGAATTTATGAGCATTAAATGCAAGTAATCATGACATTTAGGTAAAAAGACCAAAATACCCCCAAGCTTTCGCGGGTATTAACAAGACGCATCTACGCACTCTTAACCACTCATTTTACATGGTTGAAAACCTCCCACATCTCTCTAATTTCGTGCATCCACCTCCAATAAATCAAACCTATTTTATTTTGCTTTCGTTTCATTATTTTCCTCTCAAAAACCGGAATCGGGTAAACGACGGAGCTGCGTACGGAATTTCCGGGAACCGCTAACGGATAAGATCGGTGACTCATTAGTGAGTCACTTTGTGTGGCTCAAAATCAGCCTCACCACCATCAAATGTGAGCCACATAATTATTAACCATAGTTAAGCAAAGTAACCCTAGTTAAGTTAATTATTAACTATGGTCAAGCTTATATTAATTAATTAATCACAAAACCCTTTAACCTAAAAGTTAAAAACCAAACAAGGCCTAAGATTTCCCCTATAAAATCCCTTCAAAACCGTGGCCTCCCTCCCCTTTCACTCATCTTCTTCATTCTCTTAATCTTCCCCACCAACTAAGTTACAAAACCCTAAGAACACCGAATCCCCACCAAACATATGACCCTCTTCCTTTCTGAAACTATAAAAACACTCAACATAACAGTTTTTCCTCTTTCTCTCTTATTTCCAACAAGCTAAAGATATTCAAAAACGGATAAGTGGATTGGTAGATAGGATCAAAATACCGAAACTGCCCAGAATTCTCAGCAACCCACGAAACAGCAGAAATAAGTCCCTTTTCACCCATGTTATGATCCGAACCAAATGAAACCTTCAACACCAAAGTTGTTCCTTTTCTTATTATCTTTCTATCAAGCCAAAGTTCATGATTTTTGGATGAGTATATTGTGAGATACACTCACAATACCATCACACCCTCAAGCTGTCCAGTTTTCAGCTTAGTGAAGGTTGATCATTTTCTTCATTTCTTCAATCTTCAAGAGGTAAAAGCTCATCTCCTTGATCATATAAGCTTTCATATTCATGTATTTCTCATGTTTATGCCATGAATCATATTTTTCCATTCCTAGATCTAGAACTTCAAATAATTCTAGAAAATTGTAGAAAAATCATAAAAATGTGAAACCAATTTCTATGATCTAGTTATGATCCCTCCTTTATTTATCCAAGAGCATGTGATCAAAATAATTTTCCTTCCCTATTAACCATTAATGGCCGAACCTAGGTAGGAAAATGGGTTTGGTGTTTTGTTGTTTGTTTTGAAAGTTAGTACTTGACTTAAGTTCTATAATACATGTATAGCTTAAATCCAAGAGCTTAGGTCCAACAAAAATCCCTAGCTTAAATTCCTAATATGGGCCGAAACCCTAACCCTAAAGGTTAGAGGATTTTGTTTCAAATTTTAGTCTTGTAATAAGTAATCTATGTTATTTAAGACTCTAGTAATTAGGATCCAAAAGATAGCATTAAGAAGATAATCCTAAACCTATTTTCTAAGTCTTGGCCGAACCTAGCCCTAAAGTGTCATAGATGGTTGTTAGTTGATTAATTATAGTTATGTTGTTTGAATGAAGGTGGTTGTGTTAACTCGTGGCGGGATAACGAGGATCGTCGTGTACGTGTTTCCGGTGATAACTCAGGTGGGAGAAAGAACCATTCCATCGTCGGAACCGATAAGTAGTATATAATTTATAATAATGGTGTAGGGCGACCTAAACCCTACTAGTGGTCGAGTAATCGACAATACCAAAATCGTAGTGGAATCTTTTCCGTAAAACCAATGACGATTTGGGAATTGTAGGTTTATCGCCTTAGGTTGATTATTCATATTTGAGGATGTCTGAATTATTTACTTTTGACTGTTTGTGATACGCTGGTTGAGGTATTCCATCTGCATGTGGCGTATTGTTTCGGTGTTTGAATAATTATGATATTGAGGATGTTTGCTGTCTGTCACGGTCGTGATGGTTGTCATGGCCAGGCCGTGACAGGTTCTGTTTTGTAGAATTCTTGCTTGGGATGTCTGTCACGGCCGTGATGGCTATCACGGCCAGGCCGTGACAGAATCTGACTTGCCTTGGTTGTCTGTCACGGCCGTGATGGCTATCACGGCCAGGTCGTGACAGAGTCTGACTTTGTTATTTAGTTGGTTGTGATAAATTGCCTTATATGATATTGAGATATTTGAATATTCTGTTGATTAATGTGTTATGCATGATCTGCCCGGGTTTAATACTATGCTTAGATGATTTTAAGGAAAGATATATATTGCTCGGAGGTATTTTGTTTGGGTGAGAGTTTTGAATATGAATTAGAAGTGCCTCGCTATTATTGTGTAACAGTGATGTGATATAGAATGTAAGTGGAGGTTATGAGGAAAAGCTTGAGGTGCTAGGTTGTTATTGATAAAAGTCAGTGAGAATCATATGTTGCATTGTTGTTCATAACCGTGTATTTGAGATACACGAGGTCCGAAGTTCTCGTGGACCGTTCCAAATTAAAATTTAAGTTGTGCAACTATAGTGTCATTGCTATGCATGAGCACCCTTGATAGAGTTGAGAGAGAGAACCAGGGTGTGCACCGACGGTACTGTGCAGCAATAGTGTCATTGCTTTGCATGAGCATTCTCACCATGGATGTACACCATGGATGTGAATGTGCACCGGCATTGGGAACGTGTCACTTGGACGACTGACTGACATTCCTAACGAGGGATGTGTGACAGGATTAGCAGTGGCCACATCAGCATAAAGGTTTAGTTGCATGAGTTGGAGGGTAGAGGATGATATAGTGAATTGAGGATGATTGTTGATTTTTAATGATGCATGTCTGTGACTATTATTGTATTATATGCTATGAATCTTTTCCACTTATGATGATAGAACTGTTTCTTATCTCCCTATTTCTGTATTTTTGTGTATGTCTACTTTGTTACGTTATAAGACCGGATGGACGAATATGTTGCTTTGAGGAGATGGATGGAGCCTTGTACGAGACGGAGGTTGTTGAGGAGTTGAATGACATTCCGTATGAAGATGACGCTGGAGAACAACCTACCGATCCTAATAATATAGTGTAGTAAGTTTAGGGCCAAGTGAGTCACATAAGACGTTTCTTGTTTTCGATTAGATATAAGCATGATTGTATATATAAGTACCGGTGTGGGATCCTACTGAGAGGATACCCTAAACCGTGTTGTGTAAAATAAAGGATAATTATGTGTGTATTTATGTAATATAGTTTTGGTGTGTTTTGGATTTGGAGAAGTTATATGATTATTATTTGAGTTTTAATTTTTATGTAATTTCAACAGTAAGCGCGCGATTAAGTAAATAAATATTAAGGTTTTAATGTAATAATACAATGGGGCACAACGGGGTGTCTCAGGTTTCACAAGAATTGTCAAATTAGGCCAAAATCAAGGCTAAATTGCGTCCCGAGTTCTCTGGCGCGGATCGGTGTGCAGATCCATGATGTTTCTTCACTTAAATGGGCCTAACTTACTCATCTTAAGCCCAATTAAGGCATATGATACCTTGTTGGAAATCTTATTCACAGGCCCTTAATTTGGTCTAGGGTTAGGTCAGGATTAATAAGCATAAATAGCAGTTTAAAGCCGCACAAGCCAAAGAGAGACGGAAATTAGACAACTTTTACAATCATTGTTTTTGTTTTTACATTATTGGGCTTAATTGATAAACATTGTTAATTTTCGGATTTTTCACTCATCCTGACCTTGTTACCTTGCGTAGAGCATAATTAGAGCTACAATATTGGATTTTGGTGATCTTATTGTCCCTAGAAAGATAACGAAGAGACCTACAATTTCAGATTTCACAAGAATTGTCAAATTAGGCCAAAATCAAGGCTAAATTGCGTCCCGAGTTCTATGGCACTGATCGGTCTGCGAGTCCATGATGTTTCTTCACTTAAAGGGCCTAACTTACTCATCTTCATTGACTAAGGCATATGATACCTTGTTGGAAAGCTTATTCATAGGCCTTTAATTTGGTCTAGGGTTAGGTTAGGATTAATAAGCATAAATAGCAGTTTACAGCCACACAAGCCAAAGAGAGACGGAAAATAGACAACTTTTAAAATCATTGTTTTTACTTTTACATTATTGGGCTTAATTTCGCTTAATTGCTAAACATTGTTAATTTTCGGATTTTTCACTCATCCTGACCTTGTTGCCTTGCGCAGAGCATAACTAGAGCAACAAATATCGGATTTTGGTGATCTTGTTGTCCCTAGAAAGATAAGGAAGAGACTACAATTTCAGGTTTCACAAGAATTGTCAAATTAGGCCAAAATCAAGGCTAAATTGGGTCCCGAGTTCTCTGGCACGGATCAGTGCAGTCCATGATGTTCCTTCACTTAAACGGGCCTAACTTACTCATCTTAAGCCTAATTAAGGCATATGATACCTTGTTGGAAATCTTATTCAGAGGCCCTTAATTTGGTCTAGGGTTAGGCTAGGATTAATATGCATAAATAGCAGTTTACAACCTCACAAACCAGAGAGAGACGGAAATTAGACAACTTTTACAATCATTGTTTTTGCTTTTACATTATTGGGCTTAATTACTAAACAGTGTTAATTTTTGGATTTTTCACTCATCCCGACCTTCTTGCCTTGCACAGAGCTTAACTAGAGCTACAGATATCGGATTTTGGTGATCTTGCTGTCCATAGAAAGATAAGGAAGAGACCTACAATTTAAGGTTTCACAAGAATTGTCAAACTAGGCCAAAATCAAGTTAAATTGAGTCGCGAGTTCTCTGGCACGGATCATTATGCAGTCCACGATGTTCCTTCTCTTAAATGGGCCTAACTTACTCATCTTAAGCCCAATTAAGGCGTATGATACCTTGTTGGAAAGCTTATTCAGAGGGCCTTAATTTGGTCTAGGGTTGGGTTAGGATTAGTAGGAATCAATAGCAGTTTACAGCCGCACAAGTGAGAGAGAGACGGAAATTAGACAACTTTTACAATCATTGTTTTTGTTTTTACATTATTGGGCTTAATTACAAAACATTGTTAATTTTTGCATTTTTCACTCATCCTGACCTTGTTGCCTTGCGAAGAGAATAACTAAACCTACAGATATCGGATGTTGGTGATCTTGCTGCCCCTAGAAAGATAAGGAAGAGACCTACTATTTCAGATGTCACAAGAATTATCAAATTAGGCCGAAATCAAGGCTAAATTGGGTCCCGAGTTCTCGGCACGGATCGGGCGCAGCCCATGATGTTCCTTCTCTTAAATGGGCCTAACTTACTCATCTTAAGCCCAATAAAGGCACACGATACCTTGTTGGAAAGCTATTCAGAGGCCCTTAATTTGGTCTAGGGTTAGGTCTGGATTAATAACCATAAATAGCAGTTTACTGCCTCACAAGCCAGAGAGAGACGGAAATTAGACAACTTTTACAATCATTGTTTTTTGGTTTTACGTTATTGGACAAAATTGGGCTTACTTGCTAAACATTGTTAATTTTTCAATTTTTCACTCATCCTGACTTTGTTGCCATGCACAGAACATAACTAGAGCTACAGAAATCGATTTTGGTGATCTTGTTGTCCCTAGAAAGATAAGGAAGAGACCTACAATTTCGGGTTTCACAAGAATTGTTAAATTAGGCCAAAATCAAGGCTAAATCGCGTCCCGAGTTCTCTGCCGCGGATCAGTGTGCAGTCCATGATGTTTCTTCACTTAAATGGGCCTAACTTACTCATATTAAGCCCAATTAAGGCATATGATACCTTGTTTGAAATCTTATTCACAGGCCCTTAATTTGGTCTAGGGTTAGGTTAGGATTAATAAGCATAAATAGCAGTTTAAAGCCGCACAAGCCAGAGAGAGACGGAAATTAGACAACTTTTACAATCATTGTTTTTGTTTTTACATTATTGGGCTTAATTACTAAACATTGTTAATTTTCAGATTTTTCACTCATCCTGACCTTGCTGCCTTGCACCGAGCACAATTAGAGCTACAATATTGGATTTTGGTGATCTTGTTGTCCCTAGTTCTTTGGCGCGGATCAGTGCGCAGTCAATGATGTTTCTTCCCTTAAATGGGCTTAACTTACTCATCTTCAGCCCAGTTAAGGCAAATGATACCTTGTTGGAAAGCTTATTCATAGGCCCTTAATTTGGTCTAGGGTTAGGTTAGGATTAGTAAGCATAAATAGCAGTTTACAGCCGCACAAACCAGAGAGAGACGGAAAATAGACAACTTTCACAATCATTGTTTTTGCTTTTACATTATTGGACTTAATTGGGTTAATTGCTAAACATTGTTAATTTTCGGATTTTTCACTCATCCTGACCTTGTTGCCTTGCGCAGAGCATACCTAGAGCAACAAATATCGGATTTTAGTGATCTTGCTGTCCCTAGAAAGATGAGGAAGAGCCCTACAATTTCGGGTTTCACAAGAATTGGGTCCTGAGTTCTCTGACGCGGATTAGTGTGCAGTCCATGATGTTCCTTCACTTAAATGGGACTAACTTACTCATCTTAAGCCCAATTAAGGCATATGATACCTTGTTGGAAAGCTTGTTCATTGTGCCTTAATTTGGTCTAGGGTTAGGTCGGGATTAATAAGAATAAATAGCATTTTACAGCCGCACAAGCCAGAGAGAGACAAAAATTAGACAACTTTTACAATCATTATTTTTACTTTTACATTATTGGGCTTAATTGCTAAACATTGTTAAACATTATTGGGCATAATTGCTAAACATTGTTAATTTTCGGATTTTTCACTCATCCTGACCTTGTTGCCTTGGGCAGAGCATAACAAGAGCTACAGATATCGGATTTTGGTGATCTTGCTGTCCCTAGAAAGATAAGGAAGAGACCTACAATTTCAGATGGCACAAGAATTGTCAAATTAGGCCAAAATCAAGGCTAAATTGGGTCCCGAGTTCTCTAGCGCGGATCAGTGCACAGTCCATGATGTTCCTTCACTTAAATGGGCCTAACTTACTCATCTTAAGCCTAATTAAGGGATATGATACCTTGTTGGAAAGCTTATTCAGAGGCCCTTAATTTGGTCTAGGGTTAGGTCAGGATTAATAAGCATAAATAGCAGTTTACAACCGCACAAGCCAGAGAGAGACCAAAATTAGACAACTTTTACAATCATTGTTTTATATTTTAAATTATTGGGCTTAATTACTAAACAGTGTTAATTTTCGGATTTTTCACTCATCCCAACCTTCTTGCCTTGCACAGAGCATAACTAGAGCTACAAATATCGGATTTTGGTGATCTTGCTGTCCCTAGAAAGATAAGGAAGAGACCTACAATTTAAGGTTTCACAAGAATTGTCAAATTAGGCCAAAATCATGCTAAATTGGGTCCCGAGTTCTCTGGCGCGGATCATTATGCAGTCCACGATGTTCCTTCTGTTAAATGGGCCTAACTTACTCATCTTAAGCCCAATTAAGGCATATGATACCTTGTTGGAAAGCTTAATCAGAGGCCCTTAATTTGGTCTAGGGTTAGGTTAGGATTAATAGGAATAAATTGCAGTTTAAAGCCGCACAAGCGAGAGAGAGACGGAAATTAGGCAACTTTTACCATCATTGTTTTTGCTTTTACTTAATTGGGCTTAATTGCTAAACATTGTTAATTTTCGGATTTTTCACTCATCCTGACCTTGTTGCCTTGCACAGAGCATAACCAGAGCTACAAATATCGGATTTTGGTGATCATACAGTCCCTAGAATTATAAAGAAGAGACCTACAATGTCTGGTTTCACAAGAGTTGTCAAATTAGGCCAAAATCAAGGCTAAATTGGGTCTCGAGTTCTCTGGCGCGGATCAGTGCGCCGTCCATGATGTTCCTTCTCTAAAATGGGCCTAACTTACTCATCTGAAGCCCTATTAAGGCATATGATACCTTGTTGGAAAGCTTATTCGGAGGCCCTTAATTTGGTTTAGGGTTAGGTCAGGATTAATAAGAATTAATAACAGTTTACAGCTGTACAAGCGAGAGAGAAACGAAAATTAGATAACTTTTACAGTCATTGTTTTTGCTTTAACATTATTGGGCTTAATTGCAAAACAGTGTAAATTTTCGGATTTTCACTCATCCCGACCATTTTGCCTTGCACAGAGCATAACTAGAGCTACAGATATCGGATTTTGGTGATCTTACAGTCGCTAGAAAGATAAGGAAGAGACCTACAATTCCAGGTGTCAAAAGAATTGTCAAATTAGGCCAAAATCAAGGCTAAATTTTGTCCAGAATTCTCTGGCGCGGATCAGTGCGCAGTCCATGATGTTTCTTCACTTAAATGGGCCTAACTTACTCATCTTAAGCCCAACTAATTCATATGATACCTTGTTGGAAAGCTTATTCAGAGGCCCTTAATTTGGTCTAGGTTTAGGTTAGGATTAATAAGCATAAATAGCAGTTTACAGCCGCACAAGCCAGAGAGATAGACAACTTTTACAATCATTGTTTTTGCTTTTACATTATTGGGGTTAATTGGGCTTAATTGCTAAACATTGTTAATTTTCGGTTTTTTCACTCATCCCGACCTTGTTGCCATGCATAGAGCATAGTTAGAGTTACAAATATCGGATTTTGGTGATCTTCTTTGTCCCTAGAAAGATAAGGAAGAGACCTACAATTTCGAGTTTAACAACAATTGTCAAATTAGGCCATAATCAAGGCTAGATTGGGTCCCGAGTTCTCTGGCACGGATCAGTGCGCAGTCCATGATGTTCCTTCACTTAAATGGGCCTAACTTACTCATCTTAAGCCCAATTAAGGAATATGATACCTTATTGCAAAGCTTATTCAGAGGCCCTTAATTTGGTCCAGGGTTAGGTCATGATTAATAAGCATAAATAGCAGTTTACAGCCGCACAAGCCAGAGAGAGACAGAAATTAGAAAACTTTTACAATCATTATTTTTGCTTTTACATTATTGGGCTTAATTGCTAAACAGTGTTAATTTTCGGATTTTCACTCATCCCGACCATATTGCCTTGCACAGAGCATAACTAGAGCTACAGATATCGGATTTTGGTGATCTTATAGTCGCTAGAAAGATAAGGAAGAGACCTACAATTTCATGTTTCACTAGAATTGTTAAATTAGGCCAAAATCAAGGCTAAATTGGGTCCAGAATTCTCTCGGCGCGGATCGGTCTGCAGTCCATGATGTTTCTTCACTTAAATGGGCCTAACTTACTCATCTTAAGCCCATTTAATTCATATGATACCTTGTTGGAAAGCTTATTCAGAGGCCCTTAATTTGGTCTAGCTTTAGGTCAGGATTAATAAGCATAAATAGCAGTTAACAGCCGCACAAGCCAGAGAGATAG
The DNA here is from genome assembly GCA_030762895.1 of Sophora flavescens. Taxonomy (NCBI): domain Eukaryota; kingdom Viridiplantae; phylum Streptophyta; class Magnoliopsida; order Fabales; family Fabaceae; genus Sophora; species Sophora flavescens. Next base: position 710,130 of record JAUPTC010000012.1, on the reverse strand, counting down.
ACAACTTTTACAATCATTGTTTTTGCTTTTACATTATTGGGGTTAATTGGGCTTAGTTGCTAAACATTGTTAATTTTCGGTTTTTTCACTCATCGTGACCTTGTTTCCTTGCACAGAGCATAGCTAGAGCTACAGATATCGGATTTTGGTGATCTTGTTGTCCCTAGAAAGATAAAGAAGAGACCTACAATTTCGGGTGTAACAAGAATGGTCAAATTAGGCCATAATCAAGGCTAAATTGGGTCCCGAGTTCTCTGGCACGGATCCGTGCGCAGTCCAAGATGTTCCTTCACTTAAATGGGCCTAACTTACTCATCTTAAGCCCAATTAAAGAATATGACACCTTGTTGAAAAGCTTATTCAGAAGCCCTTAATTTGGTCTAGGGTTGGGTCAGGATTAATAAGCATAAATAGCAGTTTACAGCCGCACAAGACAGAGAGAGATGGAAATTAGACAACTTTTACAATCATTGTTTTTGCTTTTACATTATTGCCCTTAATTGCTAAACAGTGTTAATTTTCGGATTTTTTACTCATCATGACCTTGTTGCCTTGCACAGAGCATAACTAGAGATACAGATATCATATTTTGGTGATCATACAGTCCCTAGAAATATAAGGAAGAGACCTACAATTCCAGGTTTCACAAGAATTGTCAAATTAGGCCAAAATCAAGGCTAAATTGGGTCCAGAATTCTTTGGCGCGGATCAGTGCGCAGTCCATGATGTTTCTTCACTTAAATGGGCCTAACTTACTCATCTTAAGCCCGATTAATTCTTATGATACCTTGTTGGAAAGCTTATTCAGAGGCCCTTAATTTGGTCTAGGTTTAGGTCAGGATTAATAAGCATAAATAACAGTTTACAGCCGCACAAGCCAGAGAGATAGACAACTTTTACAATCATTGTTTTTGCTTTTACATTATTGGACTTAAATGGGTTTAATTGCTAAACATTGTTAATTTTCGGATTTTTCACTCATCCTGACCTTGTTGCCTTTCCCGGAGTATAACTTGAGCTACAGATATCGGATTTTGGTGATTTTGCTGTCCCTAGAAAGATAAGGAAGAGACCTAAAATTTATGGTTTCACAAGAATTGTCAAATTAGGCCAAAATAAAGCCTAAATTGGGTCCCGGGTTCTCTGGCGCGGATCAGTGCGCAGTCCATGATGTTCCTTCACTTATATGGGCCTAACTTACTCATATTAAGCCCAATTAAGGCATATGATACCTTGTTGAGAAGCTTATTCAGAGGCCCTTAATTTGGTCTAGGGTTTGGTCAGGATTAATGATCGCGCTGTCGTACACGCGCCAAAAAGAACGTGCGACTTATAAAAATGTAGTATAGGAAGCGACAACTCGGATGTCGTCTCACAAGGACTCTTGAGTGTTGTTGTTAACAGAAAAGTCAGGAAAAGTCAGATTTTTGGGGGGTTTGAGTTTGAAACTAAAATAAAGAAACAAAACAAAAAAACAATGCAATAAAAAGTAATTACCAATTAAACTAAAAACGATCAACCTACTGATCTCGGTTTCCCACTATCATCGGTTCATGCAATTCCAAGCCCTAAGCAGATTCTAAACCCTTCCCGGTTGTAGCAACAATTTACAAGCGAAACCACTACTACAGATATATGTTCCTATTCCCGAATTAAGCAAACGGGGTTAAGCCCTTCGTGAACTAAGCGAACACGAAACGAACACACACGAATTAAGCAAACGCGATTGTATATAGGAACATAACATCACCGAAATAAATCAATACCTATTCTACACAATTCTGAATTAAGCAAACAGAATATATAAAACAAGTATTGAAAGAGAATAGGATAAAGTTCAGAAATTGCAAAACCTCAAGTGTCAAAGGAACTCGATTCTGGTAGATTAATCTAGGAGACTAGCTCTCCATTACAAGGGGAAAACAAAACACATCTAAGAAAAGAAGATAAACTATTACTGACTAAGACTAACTCTAACTAAAACTAACTAACTAGCTGAGACTTCATTCTGTCATAGAACAACCTTATATACAAGTTTCTGGAATCAGCCAGCTCGCGAGGCGAGCACACACCTTGCGAGGCGAATAATACGAACAGTCTTGACTTTTGGTATTCTCGCGAGGCGAGACTCTTCAAATTCCAAACTGTCACAGCCGTGGCCTTCAACACGGGTAAGCCGTGATGGTCTCTGACTTTCAGGGTTGGATTACTCACGAGGCGAGTCATTCTTCGCGGGGGGAGACAGAGTGGTTTGCACTTTCTGGAACAGTCTCCTTCTGGTTCGCGAGGCGAGCAGCCTTTCGCGGGGCGAAGAGCTCCAAATTATTTCATTTATTAACCTGAAATCAAGAAATATAAGTAAATGATTTATTCAACTCTAAATCAACTAAATTAACCTAAAAACACTTTACTGGACTCAAAATGCTGCTTAAAGACAATCAAGTCTAATTTAGGTGAAAATGATATAAAATTAGCACAAAGCCAAGGTTTTTTCTAGTTATAAAACCAGTCAACCAGAGGCTCATCAAAAACCCCAAACTTAAACTTTGCTTGTCCCCAAGCAAACTAAAACTCAAAATTCAAAAAGACTCAAAACATGGCAAGCTTAAGGATTCAATCAACCTTGCACAAATTTCAAGCAATTTAACAAAACAATTTTTCTTTTCAATGTTCCCCCTTTCAACAAAGTAATCCCCCACAATCATTTATTCTGAACAATTGAGAATTTCATCAGTCAAGCAGTCAGAAATCTAAGCAGGGGATCTAAGTTACACACAAGAGGGAGATCACCAAATTCAAACAACTGCCTTCCTCACAAGGGAAATTTGTGTTTCACTCAACGCTCGCTTTTGTCGAGGCAATCAACAATTCACTCAATTCACCTTTAAGAAGCACTTCCCATAAATTTGATTTTCATCTCAAAATGATTCCCACGTAAAAACATGCATGCAACATCAAAAGGTCTTTTATGGTTGTAATGGGGCCTGGCTAAGGGTAGGATATACAAAGGAACTAGGCTGAAGACCCTAGGAACTAAGAGAGCATGAAACACTTCAAACCATTAAAATTCCACTCAAGTTCCTTTTTTTCAATTTTCATTTATGCTTTGGGTGACTACTGACCAACTATTCTAATACTTTTATTTTTATCATTTTTACATTTTTTTTTTTTTTTTCTTTTTTTTTTTTTTTTTTTTTTTTTTTTTTTTTTTTTCCAATCCCAAACAACACATCATACCTTGTAACCACCCCAAACTTAGTTTCTTGCAACCATTCATTGCTAAGATTCCATGTTCTCCTAATCCTAAGATCGGGTTAACATGGTTTTTTTCAGATTTCAAGCTTGTAACATAGGGTTAACAAGAATTAACAGCTAATCAGGCTCAAAAGGGCTAACTAGGAAACATGCATCGGGACGGTTATTTTAGGCTAAGTAGCTATTTACAAAGAAAATGCCTAAATCATTTGAAGCAAAACACATAAACATGCAAACCATAAAGAGATTCAAGAAAATTCGGGAAAGTGCAACTTAAAAGTGATTTCACACAGTTTAAAACATGTTGGAGGCTCAAAACCTCACCTGGACATTTTTTTGCAAATTATTTGACAGAGATTCTATCCCTAGTGTGTGCTTCCTATCACCCCAAACTTATCATAAATCATGCAATCATAACAAAATATCCCAAAGTTCAGTTTTCAATCACATGGGGATTAATTTTTCAAATTCCAAATTTTTTTTTCTCAAACTAGGGGGAAAACAGTCAACACATAACATGCAATCATCTATGCAAATTCAACCAAATCCATCAAACTTGCCATAACCAAGACACAAACACAACTCCTGAGCTTCTCAAATTATTCAGGAGCTTTATTGAAAACAAAACAGAAATAACGCAAGGAAAAGAAAATTAAAAAGGAGAAAGGGTTAAGAAAACTCATTGGGGGTGGTGGTTCCACCAGGATCCCACTGCTTGTAGCATAAGTCCCACGTGGTAGCCAAAGGACTGAAGCTTGTTCCATGCTTCCCTAACTCGCAGCCTTGATACGGAGTTGAGCGTTTGACACTTATGATGACCTCGCCGAGTGCGGCGGACTTCTCACTCCCTCTCGGGTCACAGTTGACCTCTTTATCTACAAAGTCTCCCCAATAAAAGTGGGGCTCAACCTCTTGGACTGGCCATGGTGCAGAATCCAGAGGCTTGAACTCCATCACTGGTGCCTCCTCAGGGGGAGGTGGCAAACAGTAGAAATTGTTCTTTGGTGTCTTTGGTGCTGCTTCAAATTCTGCATTTTCTTCATTCACTGCACTAACAAATTTATCACCTGCTATACATGCAGAAATTTCAGCACACACCACACAAAGGTTAGTGTTAGTAGAGTCAATACATATATCACAATAAACTGAATCAGTAAAAGTTAAAATGTCTGGAAATTCATCACAAAGTGCATCCACCCCATTACTTTCAACACATGCATTTGATTTAATTAAATCATCTACTTCCAAAGGTTCTTTATCATCCTCAAGCATGGTGAAGCAGATGTCCTCTTGATCCTCATTTTCTATATGAACATGGCCCTCAACCTCATCTGTCTCTCTGTTCCATATACCTTTCAACAAAACAATCTATACACAAAGCAGTGTCAGTACAATAACAATCAGCACATGAATTAGAATCAGGGGATTCAACACACAGTTCATCAACAGAAGTATTATCAAAATCATCCTCAGAGGTATTGTCAGGAATATCTTGTGAATCTGTATGTTCTTCAAGGGGATGTGGAGCTAGGAAGCAGCAGGAGAGTTGGCGAAAATTTGATCAATTAGAGCGGACAACTTCTGATATTCATCTTATCCCCTCTTTTGGGATTCAAGATATTGCTCTGCCATACTCTGATTGTTATCTGCCATTTTTTGTATCATTACTTCCATTTGTGCAGTTATCACGTGCAGCCATTTGCTTGAACAGTCCTCTAGGGAAGGTTCGGAAGGTGCAGAAGTGGTCACTTGGGTGGGGTGGTACGCATCAGTGGAGAGGTCAGGAATGCTGTACCTGAGTGATGCAGCTCTGAAGGCAGGATCGTATCTAAACAGGACGGCTTCCTTCAAATCAAACCAGGTTGAGATGGAATTCTCATCAAGACAATACAACCAATCCGTCAGGCGCCTTCAAGTGAGAGCTGGAAAGCTTCCATCTTGATGTGGTCTTCTGTTATTCCTTCAGGTCTTAGCATTATAGAACAAGCAATCTGGAATTCCCTCAGATGCTCCTGCGGATTCTCACCTGCAAGACCACTAAACAATGGCAACCAGTGCATTAAACCAGCAAAATCAGGATAATATATGCATGGTGGTGGTTCATAATAATCATTGGGCATATAACCATATATGTGATTATCCATGGGAAACAAACAACCAGACAAAACAGCCAAGACTAATTCAATAATACAAAAATTATTATTATTATTTTTTTTAAAATTTTATTTTCTGCTAATAACAACAAGAGTCCCCAACACGGCGCCAATTTTTGATTATTTTGCCGCACACGCGCCAAAAAGAACGAGCGACTTATAAAAATGTAGTATAGGAAGCGACAACTCGGATGTCGTCTCACAAGGACTCTTGAGTGTTGTTCTTAATGAAAAGTCGAGGAAAAGTCAGATTTTGGGGGGTTTGAGTTTGAAACTAAAATAAAGAAACAAAACAAAAAAACAATGCAATAAAAAGTAATTACCAATTAAACTAAAAACGATCAACCTACTGATCTCGGTTTCCCACTATCATCGGTTCATGCAATTCCAAGCCCTAAGCAGATTCTAAACCCTTCCCGGTTGTAGCAACAATTTACAAGCGAAACCACTACTACAGATATATGTTCCTATTCCCGAATTAAGCAAACGGGGTTATGCCCTTCGTGAACTAAGCGAACACGAAACGAACACACACGAATTAAGCAAACGCGATTGTATATAGGAACATAACATCACCGAAATAAATCAATACCTATTCTACACAATTCTGAATTAAGCAAACAGAATATATAAAACAAGTATTGAAAGAGAATAGGATAAAGTTCAGAAATTGCAAAACCTCAAGTGTCAAAGGAACTCGATTACAGTAGATTAATCTAGGAGACTAGCTCTCCATTACAAGGGGAAAACAAAACACATCTAAGAAAAGAAGATAAACTATTACTGACTAAGACTAACTCTAACTAAAACTAACTAACTAGCTGAGACTTCATTCTGTCATAGAACAGCCTTATATACAAGTTTCTGGAATCAGCCAGCTCGCGAGGCGAGCACACCTTCGCGAGGCGAATAATACGAACAGTCTTCAGCTTTTGGTATTCTCGCGAGGCGAGACTCTTCAAATTCCAAACTGTCACAGCCGTGGCCTTCAACACGGGTAAGCCGTGATGGTCTCTGACTTTCAGGGTTGGATTACTCGCGAGGCGAGTCATTCTTCGCGGGGCGAGACAGAGTGGTTTGCACTTTCTGGAACAGTCTCCTTCTGGTTCGCGAGGCGAGCAGCCTTTCGCGGGGCGAAGAGCTCCAGAATTATTTCATTTATTAACCTGAAATCAAGAAATATAAGTAAATGATTTATTCAACTCTAAATCAACTAAATGAACCTAAAAACACTTTACAGACTCAAAATGCTGCTTAAAGACAATCAAGTCTAATTTAGGTGAAAATGATATAAAATTAGCACAAAGCCAAGGTTTTTTCTAGTTATAAAACCAGTCAACCAGAGGCTCATCAAAAAACCCCAAACTTAAACTTTGCTTGTCCCCAAGCAAACTAAAACTCAAAATTCAAAAAGACTCAAAACATGGCAAGCTTAAGGATTCAATCAACCTTGCACAAATTTCAAGCAATTTAACAAAACAATTTTTATTTTCAATGTTCCCCCTTTCAACAAAGTAATCCCTCACAATCATTTATTCTGAACAATTGAGAATTTCATCAGTCAAGCAGTCAGAAATCTAAGCAGGGGATCTAAGTTACACACAAGAGGGAGATCACCAAATTCAAACAACTGCCTTCCTCACAAGGGAAATTTGTGTTTCACTCAACGCTCAGTTTTTGTCAGGCAATCAACAATTCACTCAATTCACCTTTAAGAAGCACTTCCCATAAATTTGATTTTCATCTCAAAATGATTCCCACAGAAAACATGCATGCAACATCAAAAGGTCTTTTATGGTTGTAATGGGGCCTGGCTAAGGGTAGGATATACAAAGGAACTAGGCTGAAGACCCTAGGAACTAAGAGAGCATGAAACACTTCAAAACATTAAAATTCCACTCAAGTTCCTTTTTTTCAATTTTCATTTATGCTTTGGGTGACTACTGACCAATTATTCTAATACTTTTATTTTTATCATTTTTACAGTTTTTATTTTTTTTCTTTCTTTTTTTTTTTTTTTTTTTTTTTTTCTTTTTTTTTTTCCAATCCCAAACAACACATCATACCTTGTAACCACCCCAAACTTAGTTTCTTGCAACCATTCTGTTGCTAAGATTCCATGTTCTCCTAATCCTAAGATCGGGTTAACATGGTTTTTTTTTCAGATTTCAAGCTTGTAACATAGGGTTAACAAGAATTAACAGGCTAATCAGGCTCAAAAGGGCTAACTAGGAAACATGCATCAGGGACGGTTATTTTAGGCTAAGTAGCTATTTACAAAGAAAATGCCTAAATCATTTGAAGCAAAACACATAAACATGCAAACCATAAAGAGATTCAAGAAAATTCGGGAAAGTGCAACTTAAAAGTGATTTCACACAGTTTAAAACATGTTGGAGGCTCAAAACCTCACCTGGACATTTTTTGCAAATTATTTGACAGAGATTCTATCCCTAGTGTGTGCTTCCTATCACCCCAAACTTATCATAAATCATGCAATCATAACAAAATATCCCAAAGTTCAGTTTTCAATCACATGGGGATTAATTTTTCAAATTCCAAATTTTTTTTTCTCAAACTAGGGGAAAACAGTCAACACATAACATGCAATCATCTATGCAAATTCAACCAAATCCATCAAACTTGCCATAACCAAGACACAAACACAACTCCTGAGCTTCTCAAATTATTCAGGAGCTTTATTGAAAACAAAACAGAAATAACGCAAGGAAAAGAAAATTAAAAAGGAGAAAGGGTTAAGAAAACTCATTGGGGGTGGTGGTTCCACCAGGATCCCACTGCTTGTAGCATAAGTCCCACGTGGTAGCCAAAGGACTGAAGCTTGTTCCATGCTTCCCTAACTCGCAGCCTTGATACGGAGTTGAGCGTTTGACACTTATGATGACCTCGCCGAGTGCGGCGGACTTCTCACTCCCTCTCGGGTCACAGTTGACCTCTTTATCTACAAAGTCTCCCCAATAAAAGTGGGGCTCAACCTCTTGGACTGGCCATGGTGCAGAATCCAGAGGCTTGAACTCCATCACTGGTGCCTCCTCAGGGGGAGGTGGCAAACAGGTAGAAATTGTTACTGGTGTCTTCGGTGCTGCTTCAAATTCTGCATTTTCTTCATTCACTGCACTAACAAATTTATCACCTGCTATACATGCAGAAATTTCAGCACACACCACACAAAGGTTAGTGTTAGTAGAGTCAATACATATATCACAATAAACTGAATCAGTAAAAGTTAAAATGTCTGGAAATTCATCACAAAGTGCATCCACCCCATTACTTTCAACACATGCATTTGATTTAATTAAATCATCTACTTCCAAAGGTTCTTTATCATCCTCAAGCATGGTGAAGCAGATGTCCTCTTGATCCTCATTTTCTATATGAACATGGCCCTCAACCTCATCTGTCTCCTGTTCCATATACCTTTCAACAAAACAATCTATACACAAAGCAGTGTCAGTACAATAACAATCAGCACATGAATTAGAATCAGGGGATTCAACACACAGTTCATCAACAGAAGTATTATCAAAATCATCCTCAGAGGTATTGTCAGGAATATCTTGTGAATCTGTATGTTCTTCAAGGGGATGTGGAGCTAGCAGTGCAGCCGAGTTGGCGACAATTTGATCAATTAGAGCGGACAACTTCTGAGATTCAGCTTCTCCCCTCGTTGGGATTCAAGATTTTGCTCGCCATCCTCTCGATTGTTTCTCTGCCATTTGTTGTATCATTCCTTCCATTTGTGCGGTTATCACAGTGCAGCCATTTGCTTGAACAGGTCCTCTAGGGAAGGTTCGGAAGGTGCAGAAGTGGTCACTTGGGTGGGGTGGTACGCATCAGTGGAGAGGTCAGGAATGCTGTACCTGATTGATGCAGCTCTGAAGGCAGGATAGTATCTAAACAGGAAGGCTTCCTTCAAATCAAACCAGGTTGAGATGGAATTCTCATCAAGACAATACAACCAATCCGTCAGGCGCCTTCAAGTGAGAGCTGGAAAGCTTCCATCTTGATGTGGTCTTCTGTTATTCCTTCGGTCTTAGCATTATAGAACAAGCAAACTGAATTCCCTCGGATGCTCCTCGGATTCTCACCTGCAAGACCACTAAACAATGGCAACCAGTGCATTAAACCAGCAAAATCAGGATAATATATGCATGGTGGTGGTTCATAATAATCATTGGGCATATAACCATATATGTGATTATCCATGGGAAACAAACAACCAGACAAAACAGCCAAGACTAATTCAATAATACAAAAATTATTATTATTATTTTTTTTAAAATTTTATTTTCTGCTAATAACAACAAGAGTCCCCGGCAACGGCGCCAATTTTTGATTGCGCTGTCGCACACGCGCCAAAAAGAACGAGCGACTTATAAAAATGTAGTATAGGAAGCGACAACTCGGATGTCGTCTCACAAGGACTCTTGAGTGTTGTTGTTAACAGAAAAGTCAGGAAAAGTCAGATTTTTGGGGGGTTTGAGTTTGAAACTAAAATAAAGAAACAAAACAAAAAAACAATGCAATAAAAAGTAATTACCAATTAAACTAAAAACGATCAACCTACTGATCTCGGTTTCCCACTATCATCGGTTCATGCAATTCCAAGCCCTAAGCAGATTCTAAACCCTTCCCGGTTGTAGCAACAATTTACAAGCGAAACCACTACTACAGATATATGTTCCTATTCCCGAATTAAGCAAACAGGGTTAAGCCCTTCGTGAACTAAGCGAACACGAAACGAACACACGCGAATTAAGCAAACGCGATTGTATATAGGAACATAACATCACCGAAATAAATCAATACCTATTCTACACAATTCTGAATTAAGCAAACAGAATATATAAAACAAGTATTGAAAGAGAATAGGATAAAGTTCAGAAATTGCAAAACCTCAAGTGTCAAAGGAACCCGATTACAGTAGATTAATCTAGGAGACTAGCTCTCCATTACAAAGGGAAAACAAAACACATCTAAGAAAAGAAGATAAACTATTACTCGACTAAGACTAACTCTAACTAAAACTAACTAACTAGCCGAGACTTCATTCTGTCATAGAACAGCCTTATATACAAGTTTTCGGAATCAGCCCGGCTCGAGAGGCGAGCACACCTTCGCGAGGCGAATAATACGAACAGTCTTCACTTTTGGTATTCTCGCAAGGCGAGCTTCTCTTCCGAGGCGAGACTCTTCAAATTCCAAACTGTCACAGTAGTGGCCTTCAAAACGGGTAAGCCGTGATGGTCTCTGACTTTCAGGGTTGGATTACTCGCGAGGCGAGTCATTCTTCGCGGGGCGAGACAGAGTGGTTTGCACTTTCTGGAACAGTCTCCTTCTGGTTCGCGAGGTGAGCAGCCTTTCGCGAGGCGAAGAACTCCAGAATTATTTCATTTATTAACCTGAAATCAAGAAATATAAGTAAATGATTTATTCAACTCTAAATCAACTAAATTAACCTAAAAACACTTTACAGACTCAAAATGCTGCTTAAAGACAATCAAGTCTAATTTGGGTGAAAATGATATAAAATTAGCACAAAGCCAAGGTTTTTTCTAGTTATAAAACCAGTCAACCAGAGGATCATCAATTAATAAGCACAAATAGCAGTTTACAGCCGCACAAGCCAGTGAGAGATGGAAATTAGACAACTTTTACAATCATTGTTTTTGCTTTTACGTTATTGGATATAATTGGGCTTAATTGCTAAACATTATTAATTTTCGGATTTTTCACTCATCCTGACCTTGTTGCCTTGCGTAGAGCATAACTAGAGCTACAGATATCGGATTTTGGTGATCTTTCTGTCCCTAGACAAATAAGGAAGATACCTACAATTTCGGGTTTCACAAGAATTGTCAAATTAGGCCAAAATCAAGGCTAAATTGGGTCGCGAGTTCCCTATCGCGGATCAGTGCGCAGTCCATGATGTTCCTTCACATAAATGTGCCTAACTGACACAAGTTAAGCCCAATTAAGGCATATGATACCTTGTTGGAAAGCTTATTCAGAGGCCCTTAATTTGGTCTAGGGTTAGGTCAGGATTAATAAGCACAAATAGCAGTTTACAGCCGCACAAGCCAGAGAGAGATGGAAATTAGACAACTTTTACAATCATTGTTTTTGCTTTTAAATTATTGGGCTTAATTGCTAAACAGTGTTAATTTTTGGATTTTTCAATCATCCTGACCTTGTTGCCTTGCACAGAGCATAACTTGAGCTACAGATATCGGATTTTGGTGATCATACAGTCCCTAGAAATATAATGAAGAGACCTACAATTTCAGGTTTCACAAGAATTGTCAAATTAGGCCAAAATCAAGGCAAAATTGGGTCCCGAGTTCTCTGTCATGGATCAGTGCGCAGTCCATGATGTTCCTTCACTTAAATGGGCCTAACTTACTCATCTTAAGACCAGTTAAGGCATATGATACCTTGTTGGAAAGCTTATTCAGAGGCCCTTAATTTGGTCTGGGGTTATCTCAGGATTAATAAGCATAAATAGCAGTTTACAGCCACACAAGCCAGTGAGAGACAGAAATTAGCCAACTTTTACAATCATTGTTTTTGCTTTTACATTATTGGACTTAAATGGGTTTAATTGCTAAACATTGTTAAATTTCGGATTTTTCACTCATCCCGACCTTGTTGCCTTTCCCGGAGTATAACTTGAGCTACATATATCGGATTTTGGTGATCTTGCTGTCCCTAGAAAGATAAGGAAGAGACCTACAATTTCGGGTTTCACAAGAATTATCAAATTAGGCCAAAATCAAGCCTAAATTGGTTCCCGAGTTGTCTGGCGCGGATCAGTGCGCAGTCCATGATGTTCCTTCACATAAATGGGACTAATTTACTCATCTTAAGCCCAATTAAGGCATATCATTCCTTGTTGGAAAGCTTATTCAGAGGCCCTTAATTTGGTCTAGGATTAGGTCAGGATTAATAATCATAAATAGCAGTTTACAGCCGCACAAGCCAGAGAGAGATGGAAAGTAGACAACTATTACAATCATTGTTTTTACTATTACATTATTGGGCTTAATTACTAAACAGTGTTAAGTTTTGGATTTTTCACTCATCCTGACCTTGTTTCCTTGGACAGAGCATAACTAGAGCTACAGATATCGGAATTTGGTGATCTTGTTGTCCCTAGAAACATAAGGAAGTGACCTACAATTTCAGGTTTCACAAGAATTGTCAAATTAGGCCAAAATCAAGGCTAAATTGGGTCCCGAGTTCTATGGCGCGGATCAGTGCGCAGTCCATGATGTTCCTTCTCTTAAATGGGCCTAACTTACACATGTTAAGCCCAATTAAGGCATATGATACCTTGTTGGAAAGCTTATTCAGAGGCCTTTAATTTGGTCTAGGGTTAGGTCAGGATTAATATGCATAAATAGCAGTTTACAGCCGCACAAGCAAGAGAGAGACGAAAATTAGACTAATTTTACAATCATTGTTTTTACTTTTACATTATTGGGCCTAATTGGGCTTAATTGCTAAACATTGTAAATTTTCGGATTTTTCAATCATCCTGACCTTGTTGCCTTGCGCAGAGCATAACTAGAGCTACAATATCGGATTTTGGTGATCTTGTTGTCCCTAGAAAGATAAGGAAGTGACCTACAATTTCAGGTTTCACAAGAATTGTCAAATTAGGCCAAAATCAAGGCTAAATTGGGTCCCGAGTTCTATGGGGCGGATCAGTGCACAGTCCATGATGTTCCTTCACTTAAATGGGCCTAACTTACTCATCTTAAGCCCAATTAAGGCATATGATACCTTGTTGGAAAGCTTATTCAGAGGCCCTTAATTTGGTCTAGGATTAGGTCAGGATTAATAATCATAAATAGCAGTTTACAGCCGCACAAGCCAGAGAGAGATGGAAATTAGACAACTATTACAATAATTGTTTTTACTTTTACATTATTGGCTTAATTGTTAAACAGTGTTAATATTCGGATTTTCCACTCATCCTGACCTTGTTGCCTTTCACAGAGCATTACTAGAGCTATAGATATCGAACTTTGGTGATCTTGCTGTCCCTAAAAAGATAAGGAAGAGACCTACAATGTCAGGTTTCACAAGAGTTTTCAAATTAGGCCAAAATCAAGGCTAAATTGGGTCTCGAGTTCTCTGGCGTGGATCAGTGCGCAGTCCATGATGTTCCTTCTCTAAAATGGGCCTAACTTACTCATCTGAAGCCCTATTAAGGCATATGATACCTTGTTGGAAAACTTATTCAGAGGGCCTTAATTTGGTCTAGGGTTAGGTTAGGATTAGTAGGAATAAATAGCAGTTTACAGCCGCACAAGCGAGAGAGAGACGAAAATTAGATAACTTTTACAATCATTGTTTTTGCTTTTACATTATTGTGCTTAATTGCTAAACATTGTTAATTTTTGGATTTTTCACTCATCCTGACCTTGTTAACTTGCGCAGAGAATAACTAGAGCAACATATATCGGGTTTTGGTGATCTTGTTGTCCCTAGAAATATAAGGAAGAGACCTACAATTTCAGGTTCACAAGAATTGTCAAATTAGGCCAAAATAAAGGCTAAATTGAGTCCCGAGTTCTCTGGCGCGGATCAGTGCGCAGTCCATGATGTTCCTTCACTTAAGTGGGACTAACTTACTCATATTAAGCCCAATTAAGGCATATGATACCTTGTTGGAAAGCTTATTCAGAGGCCCTTAATTTGGTCTAGGGTTAGGTCAGGATTAATAAGCACAAATAGCAGTTTACAGCCGCACAACCCAGTGAGAGACGGAAATTAGACAACTTTTACAATCATTGTTTTTGCTTTTACGTTATTGGACATAATTGGGCTTAATTGCTAAAAATTGTTAATTTTCGGATTTTTCACTCATCCTGACCTTGTTGCCTTGCGTAGAGCATAACTAGAGCTACAGATATCGAATTTTGGTGATCTTTCTGTCCCTAGACAGATAAGGAAGAGACCTACAATTTCGGGTTTCACAAGAATTGTCAAATTAGGCCAAAATCAAGGCTAAATTGGGTCGCGAGTTCCCTAGCGGATCGAGCGCAGTCCATGATGTTCCTTCACATAAATGGGCCTAACTGACACAAGTTAAGCCCAATTAAGACATATGATACCTTGTTGGAAAGCTTATTTGGAGGCCCTTAATTTGGTTTAGGGTTAGGTCAGGATTAATAAGAATAAATAATAGTTTACAGCTGTACAAGCGAGAGAGAGACGAAAATTAGATAACTTTTACAATCATTGTTTTTGCTTTAACATTATCAGGCATAATTGCTAAACATTGTTAATTTTCGGATTTTTCACTCATTCTCGACACAGTTACCTTGCGCAGAGAATAACAAGAGCAACAGATATCGGATTTTGGTGATCTTACTGTCCCTAGAAATATAAGGAAGAAACCTACAATTTCAGGTTTCACAAGAATTGTCAAATTAGGCCAAAATCAAGGCTAAATTGGGTCCCGAGTTCTCTGGCGCGGATCAGTGCGCAGTCCATGATGTTCCTTCACTTAAGTGGGCGTAACTTACTCATATTAAGCCCAATTAAGGCATATGATACCTTGTTGGAAAGCTTATTCAGAGGCCCTTAATTTGGTCTAGGGTTAGGTCAGGATTAATAAGCACAAATAGCAGTTTACAGCCGCACAAGCCAGAGAGAGATGGAAATTAGACAACTTTTACAATCATTGTTTTTGCTTTTAAATTATTGGGCTTAATTGCTAAACAGTGTTAATTTTTGGATTTTTCACTCATCCTGACCTTGTTGCCTTGCACAGAGCATAACTTGAGCTACAGATATCGGATTTTGGTGATCATACAGTCCCTAGAAATATAATGAAGAGACCTACAATTTCAGGTTTCACAAGCAATGTCAAATTAGGCCAAAATCAAGGCTAAATTGGGTCCCGAGTTCTCTGTCATGGATCAGTGCGCAGTCCATGATGTTCCTTCACTTAAATGGGCCTAACTTACTCATCTTAAAACCAGTTAAGGCATATGATACCTTGTTGGAAAGCTTATTCAGAGGCCCTCAATTTGGTCTGGGGTTATCTCAGAATTAATAAGCATAAATACCAGTTTACAGCCACACAAGCCAGTGAGAGACGAAAATTAGCCAACTTTTACAATCATTGTTTCTGCTTTTACATTATTGGAATTAAATGGGTTTAATTGCTAAACATTGTTAATTTTCGGATTTTTCACTCATCCCGACTACGTTGCCTTTCCCGAAGTATAACTTGAGCTACATATATCGGATTTTGGTGATCTTGCTGTCCTTAGAAAGATAAGGAAGAGACCTACAATTTCGGGTTTCATAAGAATTGTCAAATTAGGCAAAAATCAAGGCTAAATTGGGTCCCGAGTTCTCTGGCGCGGATAAGTACGCAGTCCATGAAGTTCCTTCACTTAAATGGGCCTAACTTACACATGTTAAGCCCAATTAAGGCATATGATACCTTGTTGGAAAGCTTATTCAGAGGCCCTTAATTTGGTCTAGGGTTAGGTCAGGATTAATATGCATAAATAGATGTTTACAGCCGCACAAGCCAGAGAGAGACGAAAATTAGACAACTTTTACAATCATTGTTTTTACTTTTACATTATTGGGCTTAATTGGGCTTAACTGCTAAACATTGTTAATTTTCGGATTTTTCACTCATCCTGACCTTGTTGCCTTGCGCAGAGCATAACTAGAGCTACAATATCGAATTTTGGTGATCTTGTTGTCCCTAGAAAGATAAGGGAGTGACCTACAATTTCATGTTTCACAAGAATTGTCAAATTAGGCCAAAATCAAGGCTAAATTGGGTCCCGAGTTCTATGGGGCAGATCAGTGCATAGTCCATGATGTTCCTTCACTCAAATGGGCCTAACTTACTCATCTTTAGCCCAATTAAGGCATATGATACCTTGTTGGAAAGCTTATTCAGAGGCCCTTAATTTGGTCTGGGGTTATCTCAGGATTAATAAGCATAAATAGCAGTTTACAGCCACACAAGCCAGTGAGAGACAGAAATTAGCCAACTTTTACAATCATTGTTTTTGCTTTTACATTATTGGACTTAAATGGGTTTAATTGCTAAACATTGTTAATTTTCGGATTTTTCACTCATCCCGACCTTGTTGCCTTTCCCGGAGTATAACTTGAGCTACAGATATCGGATTTTGGTGATCTTGCTGTCCCTAGAAAGATAAGGAAGAGACCTACAATTTCGGGTTTCACAAGAATTATCAAATTAGGCCAAAATCAAGCCTAAATTGGGTCCCGAGTTCTCTGGCGCGGATCAGTGCGCAGTCCATGATGTTCCTTCACTTAAATGGGACTAACTTACTCATCTTAAGCCCAATTAAGGCATATCATTCCTTGTTGGAAAGCTTATTCAGAGGCCCTTAATTTGGTCTAGGATTAGGTCAGGATTAATAATCATAAATAGCAGTTTACAGCCGCACAAGCCAGAGAGAGATGGAAATTAGACAACTATTACAATCATTGTTTTTACTTTTACATTATTGGGCTTAATTACTAAATAGTGTTAAGTTTTGGATTTTTCACTCATCCTGACCTTGTTTCCTTGGACAGAGCATAACTAGAGCTACAGATATCGGAATTTGGTGATCTTGTTGTCCCTAGAAAGATAAGGAAGTGACCTACAATTTCAGGTTTCACAAGAATTGTCAAATTAGGCCAAAATCAAGGCTAAATTGGGTCCCGAGTTCTATGGCGCGGATCGGTCGCGATCCATGATGTTCCTTCTCTTAAATGGGCCTAACTTACACATGTTAAGCCCAATTAAGGCATATGATACCTTGTTGGAAAGCTTATTCAGAGGCCTTTAATTTGGTCTAGGGTTAGGTCAGGATTAATATGCATAAATAGCAGTTTACAGCCGCACAAGCAAGAGAGAGACGAAAATTAGACTAATTTTACAATCATTGTTTTTACTTTTACATTATTGGGCCTAATTGGGCTTAATTGCTAAACATTGTTAATTTTCGGATTTTTCACTCATCCTGACCTTGTTGCCTTGCGCAGAGCATAACTAGAGCTACAATATCGGATTTTGGTGATCTTGTTGTCCCTAGAAAGATAAGGAAGTGACCTACAATTTCAGGTTTCACAAGAATTGTCAAATTAGGCCAAAATCAAGGCTAAATTGGGTCCCGAGTTCTATGGGGCGGATCAGTGCACAGTCCATGATGTTTCTTCACTTAAATGGGCCTAACTTACTCATCTTAAGCCCAATTAAGGCATATGATACCTTGTTGGAAAGCTTATTCAGAGGCCCTTAATTTGGTCTAGGATTAGGTCAGGATTAATAATCATAAATAGCAGTTTACAGCCGCACAAGCCAGAGAGAGATGGAAATTAGACAACTATTACAATCATTGTTTTTACTTTTACATTATTGGCTTAATTGTTAAACAGTGTTAATATTCGGATTTTCCACTCATCCTGACCTTGTTGCCTTTCACAGAGCATTACTAGAGCTATAGATATCGAACTTTGGTGATCTTGCTGTCCCTAAAAAGATAAGGAAGTGACCTACAATGTCAGGTTTCACAAGAGTTTTCAAATTAGGCCAAAATCAAGGCTAAATTGGGTCTCGAGTTCTCTCAGCGTGGATCAGTGCGCGATCCATGATGTTCCTTCTCTAAAATGGGCCTAACTTACTCATCTGAAGCCCTATTAAGGCATATGATACCTTGTTGGAAAACTTATTCAGAGGGCCTTAATTTGGTCTAGGGTTAGGTTAGGATTAGTAGGAATAAATAGCAGTTTACAGCCGCACAAGCGAGAGAGAGACGAAAATTAGATAACTTTTACAATCATTGTTTTTGCTTTTACATTATTGTGCTTAATTGCTAAACATTGTTAATTTTTGGATTTTTCACTCATCCTGACCTTGTTACCTTGCGCAGAGAATAACTAGAGCAACATATATCGGGTTTTGGTGATCTTGTTGTCCCTAGAAATATAAGGAAGAGACCTACAATTTCAGGTTCAAAAGAATTGTCAAATTAGGCAAAAATAAAGGCTAAATTGAGTCCCGAGTTCTCTGGCGCGGATCAGTGCGCAGTCCATGATGTTCCTTCACTTAAGTGGGACCAACTTACTCATATTAAGCCCAATTAAGGCATATGATACCTTGTTGGAAAGCTTATTCAGAGGCCCTTAATTTGGTCTAGGGTTAGGTTAGGATTAATAAGCACAAATAGCAGTTTACAGCCGCATAAGCCAGAGAGAGACGGAAATTAGACAACTTTTACAATCATTGTTTTTGGTTTTATGTTATTGGACTTAATTGGGCTTAAATGCTAAACATTATTAATTTTCGGATTTTTCACTCATCCTGATCTTGTTGCCTTGCGTATAGCATAACTAGAGCTACAGATATCGGATTTTGGTGATCTTGCTGTCCCTAGACAGATAAGGAAGATACCTACAATTTCGGGTTTCACAAGAATTGTCAAATTAGGCCAAAATCAAGCCTAAATTGGGTCCCGGGTTCTCTGGCGCGGATCAGTGCGCAATCCATGATGTTCCTTCACTTAAATGGGCCTAACTTACTCATATTAAGCCTAATTAAGGCATATGATACCTTGTTGGAAAGCTTATTCAGAGGCCCTTAATTTGGTCTAGGGTTAGGTCAGGATTAATAAGCACAAATAGCAGTTTACAGCCGCACAAGCCAGTGAGAGACGGAAATTAGACAACTTTTACAATCATTGTTTTTGCTTTTACGTTATTGGCTGAATTGTTAAACATTGTTAATATTCGGATTTTCCACTCATCCTAACCTTGTTGCCTTGCACAGAGCATTACTAGAGCTATAGATATCGAACTTTGGTGATCTTGCTGTCCCTAAAAAGATAAGGAAGAGACCTACAATGTCAGGTTTCACAAGAGTTGTCAAATTAGGCCAAAATCAAGGCTAATTGGGTCTCGAGTTCTCTGGCGCAGATCAGTGCGCAGTCCATGATGTTCCTTCTCTAAAATGGGCCCAACTTACTCATCTAAAGCCCTATTAAGGCATATGATACCTTGTTGGAAAGCTTATTCAGAGGCCCTTAATTTGGTTTAGAGTTAGGTCAGGATTAATAAGAATAAATAGCAGTTTACAGCTGTACAAGCGAGAGAGAGACGAAAATTAGATAACTTTTACAATCATTGTTTTTGCTTTTACATTATTGGGCTTAATTGCTAAACATTGTAAATTTTTGGATTTTTCACTCATCCTGACCTTGTTACCTTGCGCAAAGAATAACTAGAGCAACAGATATCGGGTTTTGGTGATCTTGTTGTCCCTAGAAATATAAGGAAGAAACCTACAATTTCAGGTTTCACAAGAATTGTCAAATTAGGCCAAAATCAAGGCAAAATTGGGTCCCGAGTTCTCTGGCACGGATCAGTGCGCAGTCCATGATGTTCCTTCACTTAAGTGGGCCTAACTTACTCTTATTAAGCCCAATTAAGGCATATGATCTCTTGTTGGAAAGCTTATTCAGAGGCCCTTAATTTGGTCTAGGGTTAGGTCAGGATTAATAAGCACAAATAGCAGTTTACAGCCGCACAAGCCAGAGAGAGATGGAAATTAGACAACTTTTACAATCATTGTTTTTGCTTTTAAATTATTGGGCTTAATTGCTAAAGAGTGTTAATTTTTGGTTTTTTCACTCATCCTTACATTGTTGCCTTGCACAGAGCATAACTTGAGCTACAGATATCGAATTTTGGTGATCATACAGTCCCTAGAAATACAATGAAGAGACCTACAATTTCAGGTTTCACAAGAATTGTCAAATTAGGCCAAAATCAAGGCTAAATTGGGTCCCGAGTTCTCTGTCATGGATCAGTGCGCAGTCCATGATGTTCCTTCACTTAAATGGGCCTAACTTACTCATCTTAAGACCAGTTAAGGCATATGATACCTTGTTGGAAAGCTTATTCAGAGGCCCTTAATTTGGTCTGGGGTTATCTCAGGATTAATAAGCATAAATAGCAGTTTACAGCCACACAAGCCAGTGAGAGACGGAAATTAACCAACTTTTACAATCATTGTTTTTGCTTTTACATTATTGGACTTAAATGGGTTTAATTGCTAAACATTGTTAATTTTCGGATGTTTCACACATCCCGACCTTGTTGCCTTTCCCGGAGTATAACTTGAACCATAGATATCGGATTTTGGTGATCTTGCTGTCCCTAGAAAGATAAGGAAGAGACCTACAATTTCGGGTTTCACAAGAATTGTCAAATTAGGCCAAAATAAAGCCTAAATTGGGTCCCGAGTTCTCTGGCGCGGATCAGTGCGCAGTCCATGATGTTCCTTCACTTAAATGGGACTAACTTACTCATCTTAAGCCCAATTAAGGCATATCATACCTTGTTGGAAAGCTTATTCAGAGGGCCTTAATCTGGTCTAGGGTTAGGTCAGGATTAATATGTATAAATAGTAGTTTACAGCTGCACAAGCCAGAGAGAGATGGAAATTAGACAACTTTTACAATCATTGGTTTTGCTTTTACATTATTGGGCTTAATTACTAAACAGTGTTAATTTTTGGATTTTTCACTCATCCTGACCTTGTTTCCTTGGACAGAGCATAACTAGAGCTACAGATATCAGAATTTGGTTATCTTGTTGTCCCTAGAAAGATAAGGAAGTGACCTACAATTTCAGGTTTCACAAGAATTGTCAAATTAGGCCAAAATCAAGGCTAAATTGGGTCCCGAGTTCTCTGGCGCGGATCAGTACGCAGTCGATGATGTTCCTTCACTTAAATGGGCCTAACTTGCACATGTTAAGCCCAATTAAGGCATATGATACCTTGTTGGAAAGCTTATTCAGAGGCCCTTAATTTGGTCTAGGGTTAGATCAGGATTAATATGCATAAATAGCAGTTTACTGCCGCACAAGCCAGAGAGAGACGAAAATTAGACAACTTTTACAATCATTGTTTTTACTTTTACATTATTGGGCTTAATTGCTAAACATTGTTAATTTTCGGATTTTTCACTCATCCTGACCTTGTTGCCTTGCGCATAGCATAACTAGAGCTACAATATCGAACTTTGGTGATCTTGCTGTCCCTAGAAAGATAAGGGAGTGACCTACAATTTCAGGTTTCACAAGAATTGTCAAATTAGGCCAAAATCAAGGCTAAATTGGGTCCCGAGTTCTATGGGGCGGATCAGTGCACAGTCCATGATGTTCCTTCACTCAAATGGGCCTAACTTACTCATCTTAAGCCCAATTAAGGCATATGATACCTTGTTGGAAAGCTTATTCAGAGGCCCTTAATTTGGTCTAGGATTAGGTCAGGATTAATAAGAATAAATAGCAGTTTACAGCTGTACAAGCGAGAGGGAGACGAAAATTAGATAACTTTTACAATCATTGTTTTTGCTTTTACATTATTGGGCTTAATTGCTAAACATTGTTAATTTTTGGATTTTTCACTCGTCCTGACCTTGTTACCTTGCGCAGAGAATAACTAGAGCAACAGATATCGGGTTTTGGTGATCTTGTTGTCCCTAGAAATATAAGGAAGAGACCTACAATTTCAGGTTTCACAAGAATTGTCAAATTAGGCCAAAATCAAGGCTAAATTGGGTCCCGAGTTCTCTGGCGCGGATCATTACGCAGTCCATGATGTTCCTTCACTTAAATGGGACTAACTTACTCATCTTAAGCCCAATTAAGGCATATCATACTTGTTGGAAAGCTTATTCAGAGGTCCTTAATTTGGTCTAGGGTTAGGTCAGGATTAATATGCATAAATAGCAGTTTACAGCCGCACAAGCCAGAGAGAGATGGAAATTAGACAACTTTTACAATAATTGTTTTTGCTTTTAAATTATTGGGCTTAATTGCTAAACAGTGTTAATTTTTGGATTTTTCACTCGTCCTGACCTTGTTGCCTTGCACAGAGCATAACTTGAGCTACAGATATCGGATTTTGGTGATTATACAGTCCCTAGAAATATAATGAAGAGACCTACAATTTCAGGTTTCACAAAAATTGTCAAATTAAGCCAAAATCAAGGATAAATTGGGTCCCGAGTTCTCTGTCATGGATCAGTGCGCAGTCCATGATGTTCCTTCACTTAAATGGGCCTAACTTACTCATCTTAAGACCAGTTAAGGCATATGATACCTTGTTGGAAAGCTTATTCAGAGGCCCTTAATTTGGTCTGGGGTTATCTCAGGATTAATAAGCACAAATAGCAGTTTACAGCAACACAAGCCAGTGAGAGACGGAAATTAGCCAACTTTTACAATCATTGTTTTTGCTTTTACATTATTGGACTTAAATGGGTTTAATTGCTAAACAGTGTTAATTTTCGGATTTTTCACTCATCCCGACCCTGTTGCCTTTCCCGGAGTATAACTTGAGCTACAGATATCGGATTTTGGTGATCTTGCTGTCCCTAGAAAGATAAGGAAGAGACCTACAATTTCGGGTTTCACAAGAATTGTCAAATTAGGCCAAAATCAAGCCTAAATTGGGTCCCGAGTTCTCTGGCGCGGATCATTACGCAGTCCATGATGTTCCTTCACTTAAATGGGACTAACTTACTCATCTTAAGCCCAATTAAGGCATATCATACCTTATTGGAAAGCTTATTCAGAGGGCCTTAATCTGGTCTAGGGTTAGGTCAGGATTAATAAGTATAAATAGTAGTTTACAGCCGCACAAGCCAGAGAGAGACGAAAATTAGACAACTTTTACAATCATTGTTTTTACTTTTACATTATTGGGCTTAATTGCTAAACATTGTTAATTTTCGGATTTTTCACTCATCCTGACCTTGTTGCCTTGCACAGAGCATAACTAGAGCTACAATATCGGATTTTGGTGATCTTGTTGTCCCTAGAAAGATAAGGAAGTGACCTACAATTTCAGGTTTCACAAGAATTGTCAAATTAGGCCAAAATCAAGGTTAAATTGGGTCCCGAGTTCTATGGGGCGGATCAGTGCACAGTCCATGATGTTCCTTCACTTAAATGGGCCTAACTTACTCATCTTAAGCCCATTTAAGGCATATGATACCTTGTTGGAAAGCTTATTCAGAGGCCCTTAATTTGGTCTAGGATTAGGTCAGGATTAATAATCATAAATAGTAGTTTACAGCCGCACAAGCCAGAGAGAGATGGAAATTAGACAACTATTACAATCATTGTTTTTGCTTTTACATTATTGGCTTAATTGTTAAACAGTGTTAATATTCGGATTTTCCACTCATCCTGACCTTGTTGCCTTGCACAGAGCATTACTAGAGCTATAGATATCGAACTTTGGTGATCTTGCTGTCCCTAAAAAGATAAGGAAGAGACCTACAATGTCAGGTTTCACAAGAGTTGTCAAATTAGGCCAAAATCAAGGCTAAATTGGGTCTCGAGTTCTCTGGCGCGGATCAGTGCGCAGTCCATGATGTTCCTTCTCTAAAATGGGCCTAACTTACTCATCTGAAGCCCTATTAAGGCATATGATACCTTGTTGGAAAGCTTATTCAGAGGCCCTTAATTTGGTTTAGGGTTAGGTCGTGGTTAATAAGAATAAATAGCAGTTTACAGCTGTACAAGCGAGAGAGAGACGAAAATTAGATAACTTTTACAATCATTGTTTTTGCTTTTACATTATTGGGCTTAATTGCTAAACATTGTTAATTTTTGGATTTTTCACTCATCCTGACCTTGTTACCTTGTGCAGAGAATAACTAGAGCAACAGATATCGGGTTTTGGTGATCTTGTTGTCCCTAGAAATATAAGGAAGAGACCTACAATTTTAGGTTTCACCAGAATTGTCAAATTAGGCCAAAATCAAGGCTAAATTGGGTCCCGAGTTCTCTTGCGCGGATCAGTGCGCAGTCCATGATGTTCCTTCACTTAAGTGGGCCTAACTTACTCATATTAAGCCCAATTAAGGCATATGATACCTTGTTGGAAAACTTATTCAGAGGCCCTTAATTTGGTCTAGGGTTAGGTCAGGATTAATAAGCACAAATAGCAGTTTACAGCCGCATAAGCCAGAGAGAGACGGAAATTAGACAACTTTTACAATCATTGTTTTTGCTTTTACGTTATTGGACTTAATTGGGCTTAATTGCTAAACATTGTTAATTTTCGGATTTTTCACTCATCCTGACCTTCACTACAACATTTTTCGCTTTAGGCAACACTAATCTTGCCAACGGTTGAAAAACTGTTCCATAAACATGGAATAAGCAACAGTTTTTTGATTGTAGCTGATATTATGTATATTTTACATCTCTTTTAAAAATAAAATATAAAACTGTTGCCTATATATATTAGCCAACGCTCTTAAAACCATGGATGGATTATTGGGAACATATTTTACTGTGTTGAGATTTAAGAGAATGGTTCTAATAATAATTACTTAATTAGATCATTCCCGCTGAACCTCTGTTTTGCCGGGTTTTTTGTTTTATCAATTTTTCTTTTGAAAATTTTGCTTTACGCACTGAGCGCGAACTTGTTTCCAACACCTCAGAACACGTTTCCAAATCCCCAACTCCTTTATCTCCATCGTCTCCCTCTCTCAACTCTGCAAGCTACTTTTGGTTTCTCAAATATTTACTCATTTAGGTATGAGTTTCATTCCTTAATTCCTTAATTTTTGTCCCTTTATTCCTTCACAGAAACGAGAATTGTAACCCTGCAATTATAAGAATCGAAGTTTTTCTTCTTCCTTTTTTGATTGCAATAATAAGAATCAAGGTTTTCCTTCTTCTTTTTTGATTGCAATAGTAATAATCAAAGTTTTTCGTCACTTCTTTTTGAATCGTATTGCAATGACACGTCGGACTCGTCACCTTGACCCAAACGGACTCGCCGATGACGAGGTCGTCGTGTTGGATGGCATGCCGTAGTAATTGGAGTGGCGGTTTCGGTGACGGCGGAGACGAGGTTGAAGGTAAGGAAGAAACAAGGTTTCTCGAGCGGCAGCGACAGTGAATTATAGTGGTCTGCTTGTGCATTGATGGATTCTTGAGTTTTAAGGTCCAGCAGTAACATAGGTAGATTAACATTGAAATTCTGAATTTTTGTATTTAAGTGAGTGTTTCTGTATTTGATTGTGTCTAAGCATTTTTTTCACTGAAATTCTTAACTATGTCCACCTTATAATCAAGTCTTGCTAGAAATATCCCATGTAAATTTTGATGTCTATTGATCTGAGGATTAACTATTGTGAGCAATCTGAGGATCCTACAGCAGCAAGTCTACAAGAGGAATAAAAATAAGCTGGAATTCTTTGTTTCTTTTTAATTCTTATATTCCAATAAACATAAAGTGGGATGTGTCATGATATTTGTAGTTGCAAATGACAGCAAATAGGCTTTTCATTTCTGTTCTCTGAAGGAGAAAATCATGAGTTGAGTGCTTCACAAATAGTGGATTCTCATTCTTTTCCACAACATTTCTTTGGATTGGAAAAAGAAGTTAGCCTTGCTCCAGCTGCAATAGTAGAATCTCGAAAGGAATCTTTCTATGTAATTAAGACGACTGGACTACAATAGGAAGCCAAGGCCAATGTCTCCTGCACTTGGTTAATGCATGATTATTGATAATTCAACCAAGTTTTAATTAGTTAGCAATTTAATTCTCTTGCTTTGAATATAGAGATAACTTGAAAAAACTGACCTGCTTCTGCTTGCAAACCTTTGATATTTTTTGCAGTAGCTAAAAGTAAAAGCAAGGCCAATCTTCTGAAAGAAAATCAAGATCCAAAATTTGATAAAAAACCCTTCTAAGCCATTGTGATGGCTAGAGATTCCCTAAAGAAAAGAGAAGAAAATGCTAGAGTGCAGGCAGAAATACAGAAGCTAGACAATGAAGTGAATGAAATGAAGCTCATAAATGAAGAAGAAAAACTGATTATTCAGGACCTGGAATTGACACTGACAAAAAGCAGGAGAAAAACAGAAAAGTGCAGGCGGTTAGCGGAGGCTCAATGTTCTTACAGGACGATGCTAGAGAAGATGATTAGAGAT
Source organism: Sophora flavescens (assembly GCA_030762895.1). Taxonomy (NCBI): domain Eukaryota; kingdom Viridiplantae; phylum Streptophyta; class Magnoliopsida; order Fabales; family Fabaceae; genus Sophora; species Sophora flavescens. The sequence continues at coordinate 683,674 of JAUPTC010000012.1, read as the reverse complement.
GCTATGCACCACTAAGAAGAGCAGTCACCAGAACTGAAATGATGTCTTTCTTCAGGTTTTTTTTGGACCTTGACATATAGTTTATAAATTATTATTTTTGTGTAGGAGTGTCATTTATATGGAACAAATAAGATTGAACCAGGCTGCAACTAATGCACTGATGGCTAGACTTGAAGCACATAGGTGCATTATCCAATCTATCCTTTTAATCAACGTTTTGGCAATTGAAGTTGGATTCTTAATCTCTTTGGATTCAATATTCATTAGATTTATGGACATTGTGACCCATCTTTTTTCTCTTTTTGTTTTTTTAATTTATATTTGTTTCAGAAACAAAAGTTTGTAGATGATCTTCTCAATTTGGGAAGTGTGAGTGACCGAATCTAGCTCATTCGGTGAATGACTGAACCGTCCATGTTATTTGGGTGATTGCAGCTAATCTTTTCATTGAAAAAAGCTCATTCATTTGTCTGGATGTCTGCAGTTATTTAATGCACACATTATTACCATGGATGTTGGAAGGACTGTCCTGTGTCTCTGTGTGCCACTGATGGATTGAGGAATAGATGAAAGGTGGAAGGGAGTGAGCCGATAGATAATACATTAGTGAGCCAATAGATAGGTTTTTAAATGCTAGTCATGTTGAATTGGGGCTAACATTAATGTTACTAAGTGGGCACTGCCACTTGATTGAGCGGTTGTTTTTTGAGTCTTCTAAAAACAGGTAAGTTATTTTTTCTGGCTGTCAGCTATATTTTTGTCTGAGTCCCTTTATATCCCTGCTTATGTTGTTTTAATTTATCAGGTAGAGATGACAGTTTGAAAATGCAAACCTGTGAGGAGCTAGTAAACAATTGTCCTCAGCTAACTTCTTTATCTCTTAGAGGTTGTAAGCTACATGATTATCAAGTTCGTGTATTGGTTAAGGTATATTCTTTAGAGGTTCTTAACTATTACATTCTCTTGTTAATCCTGGGTAAATTTTCTTATGTTACATTTATTTATTAGAGAATGTTTCCCTCGATATATAGTGTTTAATTTCTGCATTTTTCTTAGTAACTTGTTTATGACAACAGACTTATATTTTGTTGACGTGTGCTTTGAAGCCACCATTCTCATTTGAAGTTTGAATTAATTTTAGATTAGATGGAATTCTCCTATTCTCACTTTTATCACTGAATAAAAAACTCATTCTAAGGACTATTATTAAGTTCAACTGTTCATGCAGGGGATTTTAAACGCAATATGTTGATTTTTCTACATCCTATTCAATCACTATAAGCTTCTTAAGGTAAATTTTTAATCTTCAAATCCACCCTGGTTATAAATGAGCTTAACTTTGGATTGTTATATTGCCATTGTACTTTTTACTCCCAAAAATCAGCTTGAGTTGAGGTTAAAGGAAGTTGGTGAACTTTTGTACCCTGCAAGTCTTGATGGAGTATGATAGTCCGTATGATGGCTTTATAATGATATAATAATAATAATAATAATTATTATTAATAGTAATACCATGAGATATGACTTTAAATCTATTGGGTTCTTGTTAAATGCCAATTCACTTATTACTTTTTAATATTTAAACTTCATGGACTTCTTGCTCATAAAACTTCTTGAAAAATTCTTGTTACTGAACTGAAAATCTGTCTCTCTATCTGAATTTTTTGTTTGTTTCATTTCTTTGCTTTCACTTACATTTTAAGCATAGAATAAATATTTCACGTATCATTGAAATTAATTTGCATAGACCTAACTTTCTGATGTCAAGTCTAATTTTTTTCAACTTCTAGCCACTTAATTAGTGGTTTACACATTATGGCATATAACTGAATTTTGAAGTTTTCTTTCAGGAACTACTAAAATATATTTATACCAGTTAATGAATCGTAAAACTGAAAAGTTATTTGAGGTTTCATGTGTCACATTTTTCAAATATCCTTCCATTTCTTGTGTGATTTTGAAATTTATGCTTTACTGAAATTAAAAATAGTTTGATTTATGTTTTTAACAAAGAATCATGGTGTTTCGATACATGGAAATTGCTTGCACTGCTTCATCGCTGCTAACATATAGGCTTAGAAATATAATAAGATAAGAAGCAAAACTTATACCTTAAGAAAGCAAAAACTTGTGAAAGAAGAAAGCTTGAAAGCTTTAGGCGGTGGATAATTAATTCGAAGCAGGAAGAATGGAAAATCAAAGGAGCAAGTCGGTGGTCAGAGATTTTTGACCATATGTAGTTGTATAGTACAGCTATACAAAAAGCAACCTTGATGGGGACAATTTGGTGTTGATTAGAACCTCATCCTAAAAGAGAGTTTTGTTTGTTTTACTGGAATATAATTTTAGTTAACATAACTTTACGTTTATGAACTTTTAGTAAAAGAATCCTTCATATAGTTGCTAATGTAGTACTGCTGACTTGATGATCTACATGGTCTAGGAGAATCGCCAATCCAGTACTGCTGCCTTTCCAAACTCGTTTTCCCTTCTTCTTTTTTTCTTGTATCTTATTCGTATTTAGAACACACTTCACATTTCGTTGCTTTTGTCTTTGTATTCGTAGCTTTAGATATGTGATTTGTGAAGAAAAAAATACTGATACTACAGTCTGCAACTCTGAATCCTCATTGCAGGGGATGATGTTGTTCCATATTCAACAGAATGTATGAGACTTTGATTTTATCCTTGGTTGGTTGAGTATCTGGGTTGTTCTGTACATTTTGTTGCTGTTTCTACATTAGAACTACCATTAACATCATTACTTAAAATTATGCATTCATGACTTATCCACTTCTGTTCACCACCATCTCCATTTCATTGATGGGGATTATTCTGACACGAGACCACCATTGCCGTTATCCTTAATTTCTTAAGTAGAATGCAAAGAAGGTATGGATGATGATGCACTTGTGACATTTTACTTTGTTATGCTTGTACAATAGTCCCTCCGGTCCACAATATAAGAAACAAATGAGTCATTTTTTGGTCCAAAATATAAAAAACATGCATCAATTTTCACATATATTAAATGCTAATTTCCAACATTGCCCTTATTAATTATTGTCATTAATTATAGGCTATCAAATATTAATTAAAATTAGAAGGGGTGTTTTTGGAAATTTATATGAGTATCAATTACAATTAACTCATTCCAATACATTTCATTTGTCTTTGTGTTTTAGGGTTTTATTTCTTATATTGTGGATCCGAGGAAGTATTAGTGACATGTTTACTAGAGTAAGGTAGACCATTGCCAAAATTGTCACTAAGTAACTATCATTAGTGCTTTAACTGTTATTATTACTTTGCTTTCCTTTTTCTAACTTACATATCTTTTGTCATATTGCAGCAAGATTTTCTTGGTGAAGATGAACATCAACTTCAAGACATGGAAGAGGAATGATGTTATTAACATGCATGAATGCCTATAATCTTTGTGGCTGTTTTTCTTTTGGATTTTCGAAGAAAACTATTATGTGCCACTTGAGGAATTTAATTTAGTCATCTATATTTTGGAGTTATATATGTTAGACTCAAGACAAACTGATACGATTATATATACTAGTGTTTTTTGCACACATGTTGAATCGTTGCCTATTTATTCTACAACAATTACAAGAATGTCCTTTAAGGTTGTTTTAACCATTTTCTATTTAATTTGCCCACGATTAAATAAATATCACCAATATTATATGACAATTGGATGAAATGTCTAGCAACATTAAAAAAATCGTTGCCTATACCATTTATTAATAGTTAAATAAATGTTACCTATAATATTTGCCAACACTTAAATAACTGTGGCTGAAACATCTAACAACAGTTAAGAAACCGTTGCCTCAACCATAAGAATGAAAACTGTTGCCAATGGATGATCTAAAAAACTGTTGCCTATTCCCCCAATTTAGGCAACGGTTATTGATATACCGTGGCCTTAAGCAAAAAACCGTTGCCTATGGGAATAGGCAACGGCCACCTAGAGAACACTTTTTTAACCGTTGCCAAACTGTTGCCTAAGGTTTAGGCAACGGTTTTCATTCTTTTAGGAACGGTTTTTCGTTGTTGCCTAAACTAGAAAATGTTGTAGTGCTTGTTGCCTTGCGTAGAGCATAACTAGAGCTACAGATATCGGATTTTGGTGATCTTGCTGTCCCTAGACAGATAAGGAAGAGACCTACAATTTCGGGTTTCACAAGAATTGTTAAATTAGGCCAAAATCAAGGCTAAATTGGGTCGCGAGTTCTCTAGCATGGATCAGTTCGCAGTCCATGATGTTCCTTCACTTAAATGGGCCTAACTTACACATGTTAAGCCCAATTAAGGCATATGATACCTTGTTGGAATGCTTATTCAGAGGCCCTTAATTTGGTCTAGGGTTAGGTCAGGATTAATATGCATAAATACCAGTTTAGAGCCGCACAAGCCAGAGAGAGATGGAAATTAGACAACTTTTACAATCATTGTTTTTGCTTTTAAATTATTGGGCTTAATTGCTAAACAGTGTTAATTTTTGGATTTTTCACTCATCCTGACCTTGTTGCCTTGCACAGAGCATAACTTGAGCTACAGATATCGGATTTTGGTGATCATACAGTCCCTAGAAATATAATGAAGAGACCTACAATTTTAGGTGTCACAAGAATTGTCAAATTAGGCCAAAATCAAGGCTAAATTGGGTCCCGAGTTCTCTGGCATGGATCGGTCATGCGATCCACGATGTTCTTTCACTTAAATGGGCCAAACTTACTCATCTTAAGCCCAATTAAGGCATATGATACCTTGTTGGAAAGCTTATTCAGAGGCCCTTAATTTGGTCTAGGGTTAGGTCAGGATTAATAAGCAAAAATAGCAGTTTATAGCCACACAAGCCAGTGAGAGACGGAAATTAGCCAACTTTTAGAATAATTGTTTTTGCTTTTACATTATTGGACTTAAATGGGTTTAATTGCTAAACATTGTTAATTATTGGATTTTTCACTCATCCCGAACTTTTTTCCTTTCCGGAGTATAACTTGAGCTACGAGATATTGGATTTTGGTGATCTTGCTGTCCCTAGAAAGATAAGGAAGAGACCTACAATTTCAGGATTCCAAAGAATTGTCAAATTAGGCCAAAATCAAGGATAAATTGGGTCCCGAGTTCTCTGGCGCGGATCAGTGTGCAGTCCATGATGTTCCTTCACATAAATGGGCCTAACTTACTCATCTTAATCCCAATTAAGGCATATAATACCTTGTTAGAAAACTTATTCAGAGGCCCTTAATTTGGTCTAGGGTTAGGTCAGGATTAATAAGTATAAATAGTAGTTTACAGCCGCACAAGCTAGAGAGAGATGGAAATTAGACAACTTTTACAACCATTGTTTTTGCTTTTACATTATTGGGCTTAATTACTAAACAGTGTTAATTTTCGGATTTTTCACTCATCCTGACCTCGTTTCCTTGGACAGAGCATAACTAGAGCTACAGATATCCGATTTTGGTGATCTTACAGTCCCTAGAAAGGTTAGGAAGAGACCTAAAATTTCAGGTTTCACAAGAATTGTCAAATTAGGCCAAAATCAAGGCTAAATTGGGTCCCGAGTTCTCTGTCATGGATTAGTGCGCAGTCCATGACGTTCCTTCACTTAAATGGGCCTAACTTACTCATCTTAAGCCTAGTAAAGGAATATGATACCTTGTTGGAAAGCTTATTCAGAGGCCTTAATTTGGTCTCGGGTTAGGTCAGAATTAATAAGCATAAATAGCAGTTTACAGCCGCACAAGCCAGAGAGAGACGGAAATTAGACAGCTTTTACAATCATTGTTTTTGCTTTTACATTATTGGACTTAATTGGGCTTAATTGCTAAACATTGTTAATTTTCGGATTTTTCAATCATCCTGACCTTGTTACCTTGCATGAGAGAATAACTCGAGCAAATGATATCGGATTTTGGTGATCTTGCTGTCCCTAGAAAGATAAGGAAGAGACCTACAATTTCGGGTTTCACAAGAATTGTCAAATTAGGCCAAAATCAAGGCTAAATTGGGTCGCGATTTCTCTGGCGTAGATCAGTGTGCAGTCCATGATGTTCCTTCACTTAAATGGGCCTAACTTACACATGTTAAGCCCAATTAAGGCATATGATACCTTGTTGGAAAGCTTATTCAGAGGCCCTTAATTTGGTCTAGGGTTAGGTCAGGATTAATAAGCATAAATAGCAGTTTACAGCCGCACAAGCCAGAGAGAGATTGAAATTAGACAACTTTTACAATCATTGTTTTTCTTTTACATTATTGGGCTTAATTGCTAAATAGTGTTAATTTTTGGATTTTTCACTCATCCTGACCTCGTTGCCTTGCGCAGAGCATAACTAGAGCTACAAATATCGGATTTTGGTGATCTTGTTGTCCCTAGAAAGATAAGGAAGAGACCTACAATTTCAGGTGTCACAAGAATTGTCAAATTAGGCGAAAATCAAGGCTAAATTGGGTCCCGAGTTCTCTGGCATGGATCAGTGCGCAGTCCATGATGTTCCTTCACTTAAATGGGCCTAACTTACTCATCTTAAGCCCAGTTAAGGCATATGATACCTTGTTGGAAAGCTTATTCAGAGGCCCTTAATTTGGTGTAGGGTTAGGTCAGGATTAATAAGCATAAATAGCAGTTTACAGCCGCACAAGCCAGAGAGAGACAGAAATTAGACAACTTTTACAATTATTGTTTTT
>JAUPTC010000012.1:585463-676463 GCA_030762895.1 Sophora flavescens | reverse complement strand
GAGGCCCTTAATTTGGTTTAGGGTTAGGTCAGGATTAATAAGAATAAATAATAGTTTACAGCTGTACAAGCGAGAGAGAGACGAAAATTAGATAACTTTTACAATCATTGTTTTTGCTTTAACATTATCAGGCATAATTGCTAAACATTGTTAATTTTCGGATTTTTCACTCATTCTGACCTGGTTACCTTGTGAGAGAATAACTAGAGAAACAGAGAACGGATTTTGGTGATCTTACTGTACCTAGAAAAATAAGGAAGATACCTACAATTTCAGGTTTCACAAGAATTGTCCAATTAGGCCAAAATCTAGGATAAATTGGGTCCCGAGTTCTCGGCGCGGATCGGTCTGTGATCCATGATGTTCCTTCACTTAAGTGGGCGTAACTTACTCATATTAAGCCCAATTAAGGCATATGATACCTTGTTGGAAAGCTTATTCAGAGGCCCTTAATTTGGTCTAGGGTTAGGTCAGGATTAATAAGCACAAATAGCAGTTTACAGCCGCACAAGCCAGAGAGAGATGGAAATTAGACAACTTTTACAATCATTGTTTTTGCTTTTAAATTATTGGGCTTAATTGCTAAACAGTGTTAATTTTTGGATTTTTCACTCATCCTGACCTTGTTGCCTTGCACAGAGCATAACTTGAGCTACAGATATCGGATTTTGGTGATCATACAGTCCCTAGAAATATAATGAAGAGACCTACAATTTCAGGTTTCACAAGCAATGTCAAATTAGGCCAAAATCAAGGCTAAATTGGGTCCCGAGTTCTCTGTCATGGATCAGTGCGCAGTCCATGATGTTCCTTCACTTAAATGGGCCTAACTTACTCATCTTAAAACCAGTTAAGGCATATGATACCTTGTTGGAAAGCTTATTCAGAGGCCTTCAATTTGGTCTGGGGTTATCTCAGAATTAATAAGCATAAATACCAGTTTACAGCCACACAAGCCAGTGAGAGACGAAAATTAGCCAACTTTTACAATCATTGTTTCTGCTTTTACATTATTGGACTTAAATGGGTTTAATTGCTAAACATTGTTAATTTTCGGATTTTTCACTCATCCCGACCACGTTGCCTTTCCCGAAGTATAACTTGAGCTACAAATATCGGATTTTGGTGATCTTGCTGTCCCTAGAAAGATAAGGAAGAGACCTACAATTTCGGGTTTCATAAGAATTGTCAAATTAGGCGAAAATCAAGGCTAAATTGGGTCCCGAGTTCTCTGGCGCGGATAAGTACGCAGTCCATGAAGTTCCTTCACTTAAATGGGCCTAACTTACACATGTTAAGCCCAATTAAGGCATATGATACCTTGTTGGAAAGCTTATTCAGAGGCCCTTAATTTGGTCTAGGGTTAGGTCAGGATTAATATGCATAAATAGATGTTTACAGCCGCACAAGCCAGAGAGAGACGAAAATTAGACAACTTTTACAATCATTGTTTTTACTTTTACATTATTGGGCTTAATTGGGCTTAACTGCTAAACATTGTTAATTTTCGGATTTTTCACTCATCCTGACCTTGTTGCCTTGCGCAGAGCATAACTAGAGCTACAATATCGAATTTTGGTGATCTTGTTGTCCCTAGAAAGATAAGGGAGTGACCTACAATTTCATGTTTCACAAGAATTGTCAAATTAGGCCAAAATCAAGGCTAAATTGGGTCCCGAGTTCTATGGGGCAGATCAGTGCACAGTCCATGATGTTCCTTCACTCAAATGGGCCTAACTTACTCATCTTTAGCCCAATTAAGGCATATGATACCTTGTTGGAAAGCTTATTCAGAGGCCCTTAATTTGGTCTGGGGTTATCTCAGGATTAATAAGCATAAATAGCAGTTTACAGCCACACAAGCCAGTGAGAGACAGAAATTAGCCAACTTTTACAATCATTGTTTTTGCTTTTACATTATTGGACTTAAATGGGTTTAATTGCTAAACATTGTTAATTTTCGGATTTTTCACTCATCCCGACCTTGTTGCCTTTCCCGGAGTATAACTTGAGCTACAGATATCGGATTTTGGTGATCTTGCTGTCCCTAGAAAGATAAGGAAGAGACCTACAATTTCGGGTTTCACAAGAATTATCAAATTAGGCCAAAATCAAGCCTAAATTGGGTCCCGAGTTCTCTGGCGCGGATCAGTGCGCAGTCCATGATGTTCCTTCACTTAAGTGGGACTAACTTACTCATATTAAGCCCAATTAAGGCATATGATACCTTGTTGGAAAGCTTATTCAGAGGCCCTTAATTTGGTCTAGGGTTAGGTCAGGATTAATAAGAATAAATAATAGTTTACAGCTGTACAAGCGAGAGAGAGACGAAAATTAGATAACTTTTACAATCATTGTTTTTGCTTTAACATTATCAGGCATAATTGCTAAACATTGTTAATTTTCGGATTTTTCACTCATTCTGACCTGGTTACCTTGCGCAGAGAATAACTAGAGCAACAGATATCGGATTTTGGTGATCTTACTGTCCCTAGAAATATAAGGAAGAAACCTACAATTTCAGGTTTCACAAGAATTGTCAAATTAGGCCAAAATCAAGGCTAAATTGGGTCCCGAGTTCTCTGGCGCAGATCAGTGCGCAGTCCATGATGTTCCTTCACTTAAGTGGGCGTAACTTACTCATATTAAGCCCAATTAAGGCATATGATACCTTGTTGGAAAGCTTATTCAGAGGCCCTTAATTTGGTCTAGGGTTAGGTCAGGATTAATAAGCACAAATAGCAGTTTACAGCCGCACAAGCCAGAGAGAGATGGAAATTAGACAACTTTTACAATCATTGTTTTTGCTTTTAAATTATTGGGCTTAATTGCTAAACAGTGTTAATTTTTGGATTTTTCACTCATCCTGACCTTGTTGCCTTGCACAGAGCATAACTTGAGCTACATATATCGGATTTTGGTGATCATACAGTCCCTAGAAATATAATGAAGAGACCTACAATTTCAGGTTTCACAAGAATTGTCAAATTAGGCCAAAATCAAGGCAAAATTGGGTCCCGAGTTCTCTGTCATGGATCAGTGCGCAGTCCATGATGTTCCTTCACTTAAATGGGCCTAACTTACTCATCTTAAGACCAGTTAAGGCATATGATACCTTGTTGGAAAGCTTATTCAGAGGCCCTTAATTTGGTCTGGGGTTATCTCAGGATTAATAAGCATAAATAGCAGTTTACAGCCACACAAGCCAGTGAGAGACAGAAATTAGCCAACTTTTACAATCATTGTTTTTGCTTTTACATTATTGGACTTAAATGGGTTTAATTGCTAAACATTGTTAATTTTCGGATTTTTCACTCATCCCGACCTTGTTGCCTTTCCCGGAGTATAACTTGAGCTACATATATCGGATTTTGGTGATCTTGCTGTCCCTAGAAAGATAAGGAAGAGACCTACAATTTCGGGTTTCACAAGAATTATCAAATTAGGCCAAAATCAAGCCTAAATTGGTTCCCGAGTTCTCTGGCGCGGATCAGTGCGCAGTCCATGATGTTCCTTCACTTAAATGGGACTAATTTACTCATCTTAAGCCCAATTAAGGCATATCATTCCTTGTTGGAAAGCTTATTCAGAGGCCCTTAATTTGGTCTAGGATTAGGTCAGGATTAATAATCATAAATAGCAGTTTACAGCCGCACAAGCCAGAGAGAGATGGAAATTAGACAACTATTACAATCATTGTTTTTACTTTTACATTATTGGGCTTAATTACTAAACAGTGTTAAGTTTTGGATTTTTCACTCATCCTGACCTTGTTTCCTTGGACAGAGCATAACTAGAGCTACAGATATCGGAATTTGGTGATCTTGTTGTCCCTAGAAAGATAAGGAAGTGACCTACAATTTCAGGTTTCACAAGAATTGTCAAATTAGGCCAAAATCAAGGCTAAATTGGGTCCCGAGTTCTATGGCGCGGATCAGTGCGCAGTCCATGATGTTCCTTCTCTTAAATGGGCCTAACTTACACATGTTAAGCCCAATTAAGGCATATGATACCTTGTTGGAAAGCTTATTCAGAGGCCTTTAATTTGGTCTAGGGTTAGGTCAGGATTAATATGCATAAATAGCAGTTTACAGCCGCACAAGCAAGAGAGAGACGAAAATTAGACTAATTTTACAATCATTGTTTTTACTTTTACATTATTGGGCCTAATTGGGCTTAATTGCTAAACATTGTTAATTTTCGGATTTTTCACTCATCCTGACCTTGTTGCCTTGCGCAGAGCATAACTAGAGCTACAATATCGGATTTTGGTGATCTTGTTGTCCCTAGAAAGATAAGGAAGTGACCTACAATTTCAGGTTTCACAAGAATTGTCAAATTAGGCCAAAATCAAGGCTAAATTGGGTCCCGAGTTCTATGGGGCGGATCAAGGCACACGATCCATGATGTTCCTTCACTTAAATGGGCCTAACTTACTCATCTTAAGCCCAATTAAGGCATATGATACCTTGTTGGAAAGCTTATTCAGAGGCCCTTAATTTGGTCTAGGATTAGGTCAGGATTAATAATCATAAATAGCAGTTTACAGCCGCACAAGCCAGAGAGAGATGGAAATTAGACAACTATTACAATAATTGTTTTTACTTTTACATTATTGGCTTAATTGTTAAACAAAGTGTTAATATTCGGATTTTCCACTCATCCTGACCTTGTTGCCTTTCACAGAGCATTACTAGAGCTATAGATATCGAACTTTGGTGATCTTGCTGTCCCTAAAAAGATAAGGAAGAGACCTACAATGTCAGGTTTCACAAGAGTTTTCAAATTAGGCCAAAATCAAGGCTAAATTGGGTCTCGAGTTCTCGGCGTGGATCGGTTGCGATCCATGATGTTCCTTCTCTAAAATGGGCCTAACTTACTCATCTCGAAGCCCTATTAAGGCATATGATACCTTGTTGGAAAACTTATTCGAGAGGGCCTTAATTTGGTCTAGGGTTAGGTTAGGATTAGTAGGAATAAATAGCAGTTTACAGCCGCACAAGCGAGAGAGAGACGAAAATTAGATAACTTTTACAATCATTGTTTTTGCTTTTACATTATTGTGCTTAATTGCTAAAAATTGTTAATTTTTGGATTATTCACTCATCCTGACATTGTTACCTTTTGCAGAGAATAACTAGAGCAACATATATCGGGTTTTGGTGATCTTGTTGTCCCTAGAAATATAAGGAAGAGACCTACAATTTCAGGTTCACAAGAATTGTCAAATTAGGCCAAAATAAAGGCTAAATTGAGTCCCGAGTTCTCTGGCGCGGATCGGTTCATGATCCATGATGTTCCTTCACTTAAGTGGGACTAACTTACTCATATTAAGCCCAATTAAGGCATATGATACCTTGTTGGAAAGCTTATTCAGAGGCCCTTAATTTGGTCTAGGGTTAGGTTAGGATTAATAAGCACAAATAGCAGTTTACAGCCGCATAAGCCAGAGAGAGACGAAAATTAGACAACTTTTACAATCATTGTTTTTGCTTTTATGTTATTGGACTTAATTGGGCTTAAATGCTAAACATTGTTAATTTTCGGATTTTTCACTCATCCTGACCTTGTTGCCTTGCGTATAGCATAACTAGAGCTACAGATATCGGATTTTGGTGATCTTGCTGTCCCTAGACAGATAAGGAAGATACCTACAATTTCGGGTTTCACAAGAATTGTTAAATTAGGCCAAAATCAAGCCTAAATTGGGTCCCGGGTTCTCTGGCGCGGATCAGTGCGCAGTCCATGATGTTCCTTCACTTAAATGGGCCTAACTTACTCATATTAAGCCCAATTAAGGCATATGATACCTTGTTGGAAAGCTTATTCAGAGGCCCTTAATTTGGTCTAGGGTTAGGTCAGGATTAATAAGCACAAATAGCAGTTTACAGCCGCACAACCCAGTGAGAGACGGAAATTAGACAACTTTTACAATCATTGTTTTTGCTTTTACGTTATTGGACATAATTGGGCTTAATTGCTAAAAATTGTTAATTTTCGGATTTTTCACTCATCCTGACCTTGTTGCCTTGCGTAGAGCATAACTAGAGCTACAGATATCGAATTTTGGTGATCTTTCTGTCCCTAGACAGATAAGGAAGAGACCTACAATTTCGGGTTTCACAAGAATTGTCAAATTAGGCCAAAATCAAGGCTAAATTGGGTCGCGAGTTCCCTAGCGCGGATCAGTGCACAGTCCATGATGTTCCTTCACATAAATGGGCCTAACTGACACAAGTTAAGCCCAATTAAGACATATGATACCTTGTTGGAAAGCTTATTCGGAGGCCCTTAATTTGGTTTAGGGTTAGGTCAGGATTAATAAGAATAAATAATAGTTTACAGCTGTACAAGCGAGAGAGAGACGAAAATTAGATAACTTTTACAATCATTGTTTTTGCTTTAACATTATCAGGCATAATTGCTAAACATTGTTAATTTTCGGATTTTTCACTCATTCTGACCTGGTTACCTTGCGCAGAGAATAACTAGAGAAACAGATATCGGATTTTGGTGATCTTACTGTCCCTAGAAATATAAGGAAGAAACCTACAATTTCAGGTTTCACAAGAATTGTCAAATTAGGCCAAAATCAAGGCTAAATTGGGTCCCGAGTTCTCTGGCGCGGATCAGTGCGCAGTCCATGATGTTCCTTCACTTAAGTGGGCGTAACTTACTCATATTAAGCCCAATTAAGGCATATGATACCTTGTTGGAAAGCTTATTCAGAGGCCCTTAATTTGGTCTAGGGTTAGGTCAGGATTAATAAGCACAAATAGCAGTTTACAGCCGCACAAGCCAGAGAGAGATGGAAATTAGACAACTTTTACAATCATTGTTTTTGCTTTTAAATTATTGGGCTTAATTGCTAAACAGTGTTAATTTTTGGATTTTTCACTCATCCTGACCTTGTTGCCTTGCACTGAGCATAACTTGAGCTACAGATATCGGATTTTGGTGATCATACAGTCCCTAGAAATATAATGAAGAGACCTACAATTTCAGGTTTCACAAGCAATGTCAAATTAGGCCAAAATCAAGGCTAAATTGGGTCCCGAGTTCTCTGTCATGGATCAGTGCGCAGTCCATGATGTTCCTTCACTTAAATGGGCCTAACTTACTCATCTTAAAACCAGTTAAGGCATATGATACCTTGTTGGAAAGCTTATTCAGAGGCCTTCAATTTGGTCTGGGGTTATCTCAGAATTAATAAGCATAAATACCAGTTTACAGCCACACAAGCCAGTGAGAGACGAAAATTAGCCAACTTTTACAATCATTGTTTCTGCTTTTACATTATTGGACTTAAATGGGTTTAATTGCTAAACATTGTTAATTTTCGGATTTTTCACTCATCCCGACCACGTTGCCTTTCCCGAAGTATAACTTGAGCTACATATATCGGATTTTGGTGATCTTGCTGTCCCTAGAAAGATAAGGAAGAGACCTACAATTTCGGGTTTCATAAGAATTGTCAAATTAGGCGAAAATCAAGGCTAAATTGGGTCCCGAGTTCTCTGGCGCGGATAAGTACGCAGTCCATGAAGTTCCTTCACTTAAATGGGCCTAACTTACACATGTTAAGCCCAATTAAGGCATATGATACCTTGTTGGAAAGCTTATTCAGAGGCCCTTAATTTGGTCTAGGGTTAGGTCAGGATTAATATGCATAAATAGATGTTTACAGCCGCACAAGCCAGAGAGAGACGAAAATTAGACAACTTTTACAATCATTGTTTTTACTTTTACATTATTGGGCTTAATTGGGCTTAACTGCTAAACATTGTTAATTTTCGGATTTTTCACTCATCCTGACCTTGTTGCCTTGCGCAGAGCATAACTAGAGCTACAATATCGAATTTTGGTGATCTTGTTGTCCCTAGAAAGATAAGGGAGTGACCTACAATTTCATGTTTCACAAGAATTGTCAAATTAGGCCAAAATCAAGGCTAAATTGGGTCCCGAGTTCTATGGGGCAGATCAAGTGCACGATCCATGATGTTCCTTCACTCAAATGGGCCTAACTTACTCATCTTTAGCCCAATTAAGGCATATGATACCTTGTTGGAAAGCTTATTCAGAGGCCCTTAATTTGGTCTGGGGTTATCTCAGGATTAATAAGCATAAATAGCAGTTTACAGCCACACAAGCCAGTGAGAGACAGAAATTAGCCAACTTTTACAATCATTGTTTTTGCTTTTACATTATTGGACTTAAATGGGTTTAATTGCTAAACATTGTTAATTTTCGGATTTTTCACTCATCCCGACCTTGTTGCCTTTCCCGGAGTATAACTTGAGCTACGAGATATAGGATTTTGGTGATCTTGCTGTCCCTAGAAAGATAAGGAAGAGACCTACAATTTCGGGTTTCACAAGAATTATCAAATTAGGCCAAAATCAAGCCTAAATTGGGTCCCGAGTTCTCTCGGCGCGGATCGGTGTGCATCCATGATGTTCCTTCACTTAAGTGGGACTAACTTACTCATATTAAGCCCAATTAAGGCATATGATACCTTGTTGGAAGGCTTATTCAGAGGCCCTTAATTTGGTCTAGGGTTAGGTCAGGATTAATAAGAATAAATAATAGTTTACAGCTGTACAAGCGAGAGAGAGACGAAAATTAGATAACTTTTACAATCATTGTTTTTGCTTTAACATTATCGGGCATAATTGCTAAACATTGTTAATTTTTGGATTTTTCACTCATTCTCGACCTTGTTACCTTGCGCAGAGAATAACTAGAGAAACAGATATCGGATTTTGGTGATCTTACTGTCCCTAGAAATATAAGGAAGAAACCTACAATTTCAGGTTTCACAAGAATTGTCAAATTAGGCCAAAATCAAGGCTAAATTGGGTCCCGAGTTCTCTGGCGCGGATCAGTGCGCAGTCCATGATGTTCCTTCACTTAAGTGGGCGTAACTTACTCATATTAAGCCCAATTAAGGCATATGATACCTTGTTGGAAAGCTTATTCAGAGGCCCTTAATTTGGTCTAGGGTTAGGTCAGGATTAATAAGCACAAATAGCAGTTTACAGCCGCACAAGCCAGAGAGAGATGGAAATTAGACAACTTTTACAATCATTGTTTTTGCTTTTAAATTATTGGGCTTAATTGCTAAACAGTGTTAATTTTTGGATTTTTCACTCATCCTGACCTTGTTGCCTTGCACAGAGCATAACTTGAGCTACAGATATCGGATTTTGGTGATCATACAGTCCCTAGAAATATAATGAAGAGACCTACAATTTCAGGTTTCACAAGAATTGTCAAATTAGGCCAAAATCAAGGCAAAATTGGGTCCCGAGTTCTCTGTCATGGATCAGTGCGCAGTCCATGATGTTCCTTCACTTAAATGGGCCTAACTTACTCATCTTAAGACCAGTTAAGGCATATGATACCTTGTTGGAAAGCTTATTCAGAGGCCCTTAATTTGGTCTGGGGTTATCTCAGGATTAATAAGCATAAATAGCAGTTTACAGCCACACAAGCCAGTGAGAGACAGAAATTAGCCAACTTTTACAATCATTGTTTTTGCTTTTACATTATTGGACTTAAATGGGTTTAATTGCTAAACATTGTTAATTTTCGGATTTTTCACTCATCCCGACCTTGTTGCCTTTCCCGGAGTATAACTTGAGCTACATATATCGGATTTTGGTGATCTTGCTGTCCCTAGAAAGATAAGGAAGAGACCTACAATTTCGGGTTTCACAAGAATTATCAAATTAGGCCAAAATCAAGCCTAAATTGGTTCCCGAGTTCTCTGGCGCGGATCAGTGCGCAGTCCATGATGTTCCTTCACTTAAATGGGACTAATTTACTCATCTTAAGCCCAATTAAGGCATATCATTCCTTGTTGGAAAGCTTATTCAGAGGCCCTTAATTTGGTCTAGGATTAGGTCAGGATTAATAATCATAAATAGCAGTTTACAGCCGCACAAGCCAGAGAGAGATGGAAATTAGACAACTATTACAATCATTGTTTTTACTTTTACATTATTGGGCTTAATTACTAAACAGTGTTAAGTTTTGGATTTTTCACTCATCCTGACCTTGTTTCCTTGGACAGAGCATAACTAGAGCTACAGATATCGGAATTTGGTGATCTTGTTGTCCCTAGAAAGATAAGGAAGTGACCTACAATTTCAGGTTTCACAAGAATTGTCAAATTAGGCCAAAATCAAGGCTAAATTGGGTCCCGAGTTCTATGGCGCGGATCAGTGCGCAGTCCATGATGTTCCTTCTCTTAAATGGGCCTAACTTACACATGTTAAGCCCAATTAAGGCATATGATACCTTGTTGGAAAGCTTATTCAGAGGCCTTTAATTTGGTCTAGGGTTAGGTCAGGATTAATATGCATAAATAGCAGTTTACAGCCGCACAAGCAAGAGAGAGACGAAAATTAGACTAATTTTACAATCATTGTTTTTACTTTTACATTATTGGGCCTAATTGGGCTTAATTGCTAAACATTGTTAATTTTCGGATTTTTCACTCATCCTGACCTTGTTGCCTTGCGTGAGCATAACTAGAGCTACAATATCGGATTTTGGTGATCTTGTTGTCCCTAGAAAGATAAGGAAGTGACCTACAATTTCAGGTTTCACAAGAATTGTCAAATTAGGCCAAAATCAAGGCTAAATTGGGTCCCGAGTTCTATGGGGCGGATCAGTGCACGATCCATGATGTTCCTTCACTTAAATGGGCCTAACTTACTCATCTTAAGCCCAATTAAGGCATATGATACCTTGTTGGAAAGCTTATTCAGAGGCCCTTAATTTGGTCTAGGATTAGGTCAGGATTAATAATCATAAATAGCAGTTTACAGCCGCACAAGCCAGAGAGAGATGGAAATTAGACAACTATTACAATAATTGTTTTTACTTTTACATTATTGGCTTAATTGTTAAAAATTGTTAATATTCGGATTTTCCACTCATCCTGACCTTGTTGCCTTTCACAGAGCATTACTAGAGCTATAGATATCGAACTTTGGTGATCTTGCTGTCCCTAAAAAGATAAGGAAGAGACCTACAATGTCAGGTTTCACAAGAGTTTTCAAATTAGGCCAAAATCAAGGCTAAATTGGGTCTCGAGTTCTCTAGCGTGGATCGGTCTGTGATCCATGATGTTCCTTCTCTAAAATGGGCCTAACTTACTCAAGTTAAGCCCTATTAAGGCATATGATACCTTGTTGGAAAACTTATTCGAGAGGGCCTTAATTTGGTCTAGGGTTAGGTTAGGATTAGTAGGAATAAATAGCAGTTTACAGCCGCACAAGCGAGAGAGAGACGAAAATTAGATAACTTTTACAATCATTGTTTTTGCTTTTACATTATTGTGCTTAATTGCTAAACATTGTTAATTTTTGGATTTTTCACTCATCCCGACCTTGTTACCTTGCAGAGAATAACTAGAGCAACATATATCGGGTTTTGGTGATCTTGTTGTCCCTAGAAATATAAGGAAGAGACCTACAATTTCAGGTTCACAAGAATTGTCAAATTAGGCCAAAATAAAGGCTAAATTGAGTCCCGAGTTCTCTGGCGCGGATCGGTTCATGATCCATGATGTTCCTTCACTTAAGTGGGACTAACTTACTCATATTAAGCCCAATTAAGGCATATGATACCTTGTTGGAAAGCTTATTCAGAGGCCCTTAATTTGGTCTAGGGTTAGGTTAGGATTAATAAGCACAAATAGCAGTTTACAGCCGCATAAGCCAGAGAGAGAGACGAAAATTAGACAACTTTTACAATCATTGTTTTTGCTTTTATGTTATTGGACTTAATTGGGCTTAAATGCTAAACATTGTTAATTTTCGGATTTTTCACTCATCCTGACCTTGTTGCCTTGCGTATAGCATAACTAGAGCTACAGATATCGGATTTTGGTGATCTTGCTGTCCCTAGACAGATAAGGAAGATACCTACAATTTCGGGTTTCACAAGAATTGTTAAATTAGGCCAAAATCAAGCCTAAATTGGGTCCCGGGTTCTCTGGCGCGGATCGGTGCATGATCCATGATGTTCCTTCACTTAAATGGGCCTAACTTACTCATATTAAGCCCAATTAAGGCATATGATACCTTGTTGGAAAGCTTATTCAGAGGCCCTTAATTTGGTCTAGGGTTAGGTCAGGATTAATAAGCACAAATAGCAGTTTACAGCCGCACAACCCAGTGAGAGACGGAAATTAGACAACTTTTACAATCATTGTTTTTGCTTTTACGTTATTGGACATAATTGGGCTTAATTGCTAAAAATTGTTAATTTTCGGATTTTTCACTCATCCTGACCTTGTTGCCTTGCGTAGAGCATAACTAGAGCTACAGATATCGAATTTTGGTGATCTTTCTGTCCCTAGACAGATAAGGAAGAGACCTACAATTTCGGGTTTCACAAGAATTGTCAAATTAGGCCAAAATCAAGGCTAAATTGGGTCGCGAGTTCCCTAGCGCGCGGATCAGTGCGCAGTCCATGATATTCCTTCACATAAATGGGCCTAACTGACACAAGTTAAGCCCAATTAAGACATATGATACCTTGTTGGAAAGCTTATTCGGAGGCCCTTAATTTGGTTTAGGGTTAGGTCAGGATTAATAAGAATAAATAATAGTTTACAGCTGTACAAACGAGAGAGAGACGAAAATTAGATAACTTTTACAATCATTGTTTTTGCTTTAACATTATCAGGCATAATTGCTAAACATTGTTAATTTTCGGATTTTTTACTCATCTTTACCATGTTACCTTGCGCAGAGAATAACTAGAGCAACAGATATCGGATTTTGGTGATCTTACTGTCCCTAGAAATATAAGGAAGAAACCTACAATTTCAGGTTTCACAAGAATTGTCAAATTAGGCCAAAATCAAGGCTAAATTGGGTCCCGAGTTCTCTGGCGCGGATCGGTGCATGATCCATGATGTTCCTTCACTTAAGTGGGCGTAACTTACTCATATTAAGCCCAATTAAGGCATATGATACCTTGTTGGAAAGCTTATTCAGAGGCCCTTAATTTGGTCTAGGGTTAGGTCAGGATTAATAAGCACAAATAGCAGTTTACAGCCGCACAAGCCAGAGAGAGATGGAAATTAGACAACTTTTACAATCATTGTTTTTGCTTTTGCATTATTGGGCTTAATTGCTAAACATTGTTAATTTTTGGATTTTTCACTCATCCCGACCTTGTTGCCTTGCACCTGAGCATAACTTGAGCTACGGATATCGGATTTTGGTGATCATACTGTCCCTAGAAATATAATGAAGAGACATTCACTTTCAGGTTTCACAAGCAATGTCAAATTAGGCCAAAATCAAGGCTAAATTGGGTCCCCGAGTTCTCTGTCATGGATCGGTCATGATCCATGATGTTCCTTCACTTAAATGGGCCTAAATCACTCATCAAAAAACCATTAAAGGCAAAAGATACATTGTTGGAAATCTTATTCAGAGGCCCTCAATTTGGTCTGGGGTGATCTCAGAATTAATAAGCATAACTACCAGTTTACAGCCACACAAGCCAGTGAGAGACGAAAATTAGCCAACTTTTACAATCATTGTTTCTGCTTTTACATTATTGGACTTAAATGGGTTTAATTGCTAAACATTGTTAATTTTCGGATTTTTCACTCATCCCGACCACGTTGCCTTTCCCGAAGTATAACTTGAGCTACATATATCGGAATTTGGTGATCTTGTTGTCCCCAGAAAGATAAGCAAGAGACCCCCCATCTCGGGTTTCATAAGAATTGTCAAATTAGGCCAAAATCAAGGCTAAATTGGGTCCCGAGTTCTCTGGCGCGGATAAGTACGCAGTCCATGAAGTTCCTTCACTTAAATGGGCCTAACTTACACATGTTAAGCCCAATTAAGGCATATGATACCTTGTTGGAAAGCTTATTCAGAGGCCCTTAATTTGGTCTAGGGTTAGGTCAGGATTAATATGCATAAATAGATGTTTACAGCCGCACAAGCCAGAGAGAGACGAAAATTAGACAACTTTTACAATCATTGTTTTTACTTTTACATTATTGGGCTTAATTGGGCTTAATTGCTAAACATTGTTAATTTTCGGATTTTTCACTCATCCTGACCTTGTTGCCTTGCGCAGAGCATAACTAGAGCTACAATATCGAATTTTGGTGATCTTGTTGTCCCTAGAAAGATAAGGGAGTGACCTACAATTTCATGTTTCACAAGAATTGTCAAATTAGGCCAAAATCAAGGCTAAATTGGGTCCCGAGTTCTATGGGGCAGATCGATTGCACGATCCATGATGTTCCTTCACTTAACTAGGCCTAACTTACTCATCTTAAGCCTAGTTAAGGCATATGATACGTTGTTGGAAAGCTTATTCAGAGGCCCTTAATTTGGTCTATGGTTAGCTCAGGATTAATAAGCATAAATAGCAGTTTACAGCCATAAAAGCCAGAGAGAGATGGAAATTAGACAACTTTTATAATCATTGTTTTTGCTTTTACATTATTGTGCTTAATTGCTAAACATTGTTAATTTTCGGATTTTTCACTCATCCCGACCTTGTTGCCTTTCCCGGAGTATAACTTGAGCTACAGATATCGGATTTTGGTGATCTTGCTGTCCCTAGAAAGATAAGGAAGAGACCTACAATTTCGGGTTTCACAAGAATTATCAAATTAGGCCAAAATCAAGCCTAAATTGGGTCCCGAGTTCTCTGGCGCGGATCAGTGCGCAGTCCATGATGTTCCTTCACTTAAATGGGACTAACTTACTCATCTTAAGCCCAATTAAGGCATATCATTCCTTGTTGGAAAGCTTATTAAGAGGGCCTTAATTTGGTCTAGGATTAGGTTAGGATTAATAATCATAAATAGCAGTTTACAGCCGCACAAGCGAGAGAGAGAGATGGAAATTAGACAACTATTACAATCATTGTTTTTACTTTTACATTATTGGGCTTAATTACTAAACAGTGTTAAGTTTTGGATTTTTCACTCATCCTGACCTTGTTTCCTTGGACAGAGCATAACTAGAGCTACAGATATCGGAATTTGGTGATCTTGTTGTCCCTAGAAAGATAAGGAAGTGACCTACAATTTCAGGTTTCACAAGAATTGTCAAATTAGGCCAAAATCAAGGCTAAATTGGGTCCCGAGTTCTATGGCGCGGATCAGTGCGATCCATGATGTTCCTTCTCTTAAATGGGCCTAACTTACTCATATTAAGCCCAATTAAGGCATATGATACCTTGTTGGAAAGCTTATTCAGAGGCCTTTAATTTGGTCTAGGGTTAGGTCAGGATTAATATGCATAAATAGCAGTTTACACCCGCACAAGCAAGAGAGAGACGAAAATTAGACTAATTTTACAATCATTGTTTTTACTTTTACATTATTGGGCCTAATTGGGCTTAATTGCTAAACATTGTTAATTTTCGGATTTTTCACTCATCCTGACCTTGTTGCCTTGCGCAGAGCATAACTAGAGCTACAATATCGGATTTTGGTGATCTTGTTGTCCCTAGAAAGATAAGGAAGTGACCTACAATTTCAGGTTTCACAAGAATTGTCAAATTAGGCCAAAATCAAGGCTAAATTGGGTCCCGAGTTCTATGGGGCGGATCAGTGCACAGTCCATGATGTTTCTTCACTTAAATGGGCCTAACTTACTCATCTTAAGCCCAATTAAGGCATATGATACCTTGTTGGAAAGCTTATTCAGAGGCCCTTAATTTGGTCTAGGATTAGGTCAGGATTAATAATCATAAATAGCAGTTTACAGCCGCACAAGCCAGAGAGAGATGGAAATTAGACAGCTATTACAATCATTGTTTTTACTTTTACATTATTGGCTTAATTGTTAAACAGTGTTAATATTCGGATTTTCCACTCATCCTGACCTTGTTGCCTTTCACAGAGCATTACTAGAGCTATAGATATCGAACTTTGGTGATCTTGCTGTCCCTAAAAAGATAAGGAAGAGACCTACAATGTCAGGTTTCACAAGAGTTGTCAAATTAGGCCAAAATCAAGGCTAATTGGGTCTCGAGTTCTCTGGCGCGGATCAGTGCGCAGTCCATGATGTTCCTTCTCTAAAATGGGCCCAACTTACTCATCTAAAGCCCTATTAAGGCATATGATACCTTGTTGGAAAGCTTATTCAGAGGCCCTTAATTTGGTTTAGAGTTAGGTCAGGATTAATAAGAATAAATAGCAGTTTACAGCTGTACAAGCGAGAGAGAGACGAAAATTAGATAACTTTTACAATCATTGTTTTTGCTTTTACATTATTGGGCTTAATTGCTAAACATTGTTAATTTTTGGATTTTTCACTCATCCTGACCTTGTTACCTTGCGCAAAGAATAACTAGAGCAACAGATATCGGGTTTTGGTGATCTTGTTGTCCCTAGAAATATAAGGAAGAAACCTACAATTTCAGGTTTCACAAGAATTGTCAAATTAGGCCAAAATCAAGGCAAAATTGGGTCCCGAGTTCTCTGGCACGGATCAGTGCGCAGTCCATGATGTTCCTTCACTTAAGTGGGCCTAACTTACTCTTATTAAGCCCAATTAAGGCATATGATACCTTGTTGGAAAGCTTATTCAGAGGCCCTTAATTTGGTCTAGGGTTAGGTCAGGATTAATAAGCACAAATAGCAGTTTACAGCCACACAAGCCAGAGAGAGATGGAAATTAGACAACTTTTACAATCATTGTTTTTGCTTTTAAATTATTGGGCTTAATTGCTAAAGAGTGTTAATTTTTGGTTTTTTCACTCATCCTTACATTGTTGCCTTGCACAGAGCATAACTTGAGCTACAGATATCGAATTTTGGTGATCATACAGTCCCTAGAAATACAATGAAGAGACCTACAATTTCAGGTTTCACAAGAATTGTCAAATTAGGCCAAAATCAAGGCTAAATTGGGTCCCGAGTTCTCTGTCATGGATGGATCGGTGCGATCCATGATGTTCCTTCACTTAAATGGGCCTAACTTACTCATCTTAAGACCAGTTAAGGCATATGATACCTTGTTGGAAAGCTTATTCAGAGGCCCTTAATTTGGTCTGGGGTTATCTCAGGATTAATAAGCATAAATAGCAGTTTACAGCCACACAAGCCAGTGAGAGACGGAAATTAGTCAACTTTTACAATCATTGTTTTTGCTTTTACATTATTGGACTTAAATGGGTTTAATTGCTAAACATTGTTAATTTTCGGATGTTTCACACATCCCGACCTTGTTGCCTTTCCCGGAGTATAACTTGAACTACAGATATCGGATTTTGGTGATCTTGCTGTCCCTAGAAAGATAAGGAAGAGACCTACAATTTCGGGTTTCACAAGAATTGTCAAATTAGGCCAAAATAAAGCCTAAATTGGGTCCCGAGTTCTCTGGCGCGGATCAGTGCGCAGTCCATGATGTTCCTTCACTTAAATGGGACTAACTTACTCATCTTAAGCCCAATTAAGGCATATCATACCTTATTGGAAAGCTTATTCAGAGGGCCTTAATCTGGTCTAGGGTTAGGTCAGGATTAATAAGTATAAATAGTAGTTTACAGCCGCACAAGCCAGAGAGAGACGAAAATTAGACAACTTTTACAATCATTGTTTTTACTTTTACATTATTGGGCTTAATTGCTAAACATTGTTAATTTTCGGATTTTTCACTCATCCTGACCTTGTTGCCTTGCACAGAGCATAACTAGAGCTACAATATCGGATTTTGGTGATCTTGTTGTCCCTAGAAAGATAAGGAAGTGACCTACAATTTCAGGTTTCACAAGAATTGTCAAATTAGGCCAAAATCAAGGTTAAATTGGGTCCCGAGTTCTATGGGGCGGATCAGTGCACAGTCCATGATGTTCCTTCACTTAAATGGGCCTAACTTACTCATCTTAAGCCCATTTAAGGCATATGATACCTTGTTGGAAAGCTTATTCAGAGGCCCTTAATTTGGTCTAGGATTAGGTCAGGATTAATAATCATAAATAGTAGTTTACAGCCGCACAAGCCAGAGAGAGATGGAAATTAGACAACTATTACAATCATTGTTTTTGCTTTTACATTATTGGCTTAATTGTTAAACAGTGTTAATATTCGGATTTTCCACTCATCCTGACCTTGTTGCCTTGCACAGAGCATTACTAGAGCTATAGATATCGAACTTTGGTGATCTTGCTGTCCCTAAAAAGATAAGGAAGAGACCTACAATGTCAGGTTTCACAAGAGTTGTCAAATTAGGCCAAAATCAAGGCTAAATTGGGTCTCGAGTTCTCTGGCGCGGATCAGTGCGCAGTCCATGATGTTCCTTCTCTAAAATGGGCCTAACTTACTCATCTGAAGCCCTATTAAGGCATATGATACCTTGTTGGAAAGCTTATTCAGAGGCCCTTAATTTGGTTTAGGGTTAGGTCGTGGTTAATAAGAATAAATAGCAGTTTACAGCTGTACAAGCGAGAGAGAGACGAAAATTAGATAACTTTTACAATCATTGTTTTTGCTTTTACATTATTGGGCTTAATTGCTAAACATTGTTAATTTTTGGATTTTTCACTCATCCTGACCTTGTTACCTTGTGCAGAGAATAACTAGAGCAACAGATATCGGGTTTTGGTGATCTTGTTGTCCCTAGAAATATAAGGAAGAGACCTACAATTTCAGGTTTCACAAGAATTGTCAAATTAGGCCAAAATCAAGGCTAAATTGGGTCCCGAGTTCTCTTGCGCGGATCAGTGCGCAGTCCATGATGTTCCTTCACTTAAGTGGGCCTAACTTACTCATATTAAGCCCAATTAAGGCATATGATACCTTGTTGGAAAACTTATTCAGAGGCCCTTAATTTGGTCTAGGGTTAGGTCAGGATTAATAAGCACAAATAGCAGTTTACAGCCGCATAAGCCAGAGAGAGACGGAAATTAGACAACTTTTACAATCATTGTTTTTGCTTTTACGTTATTGGACTTAATTGGGCTTAATTGCTAAACATTGTTAATTTTCGGATTTTTCACTCATCCTGACCTTCACTACAACATTTTTCGCTTTAGGCAACACTAATCTTGCCAACGGTTGAAAAACTGTTCCATAAACATGGAATAAGCAACAGTTTTTGATTGTAGCTGATATTATGTATATTTTACATCTCTTTTAAAAATAAAATATAAAATCTGTTGCCTATATATATTAGCCAACGCTCTTAAAACCATGGATGGATTATTGGGAACATATTTTACTGTGTTGAGATTTAAGAGAATGGTTCTAATAATAATTACTTAATTAGATCATTCTCATTGAACCTCTGTTTTGCCGGGTTTTTGTTTTATCAATTTTTCTTTTGAAAATTTTGCTTTACGCACCGAGCGCGAACTTGTTTCCAACACCTCGAACACGTTTCCAAATCCCCAACTCCTTTATCTCCATCGTCTCCCTCTCTCAACTCGCAAGCTACTTTTGGTTTCTCAAATATTTACTCATTTAGGTATGAGTTTCATTCCTTAATTCCTTAATTTTTGTCCCTTTATTCCTTCACAGAAACGAGAATTGTAACCCTGCAATTATAAGAATCGAAGTTTTTCTTCTTCCTTTTTTGATTGCAATAATAAGAATCAAGGTTTTCCTTCTTCTTTTTTGATTGCAATAGTAATAATCAAAGTTTTTCGTCACTTCTTTTTGAATCGTATTGCAATGACACGTCGGACTCGTCACCTTGACCCAAACGGACTCGCCGATGACGAGGTCGTCGTGTTGGATGGCATGCCGTAGTAATTGGAGTGGCGGTTTCGGTGACGGCGGAGACGAGGTTGAAGGTAAGGAAGAAACAAGGTTTCTCGAGCGGCAGCGACAGTGAATTATAGTGGTCTGCTTGTGCATTGATGGATTCTTGAGTTTTAAGGTCCAGCAGTAACATAGGTAGATTAACATTGAAATTCTGAATTTTTGTATTTAAGTGAGTGTTTCTGTATTTGATTGTGTCTAAGCATTTTTTTTCACTGAAATTCTTAACTATGTCCACCTTATAATCAAGTACTGCTAGAAATATCCCATGTAAATTTTGATGTCTATTGATCTGAGGATTAACTATTGTGAGCAATCTGAGGATCCTACAGCAGCAAGTCTACAAGAGGAATAAAAATAAGCTGGAATTCTTTGTTTCTTTTTAATTCTTATATTCCAATAAACATAAAGTGGGATGTGTCATGATATTTGTAGTTGCAAATGACAGGCAAATAGGCTTTTCATTTCTGTTCTCTGAAGGAGAAAATCATGAGTTGAGTGCTTCACAAATAGTGGATTCTCATTCTTTTCCACAACATTTCTTTGGATTGGAAAAAGAAGTTAGCCTTGCTCCAGCTGCAATAGTAGAATCTCGAAAGGAATCTTTCTATGTAATTAAGACGACTGGACTACAATAGGAAGCCAAGGCCAATGTCTCCTGCACTTGGTTAATGCATGATTATTGATAATTCAACCAAGTTTTAATTAGTTAGCAATTTAATTCTCTTGCTTTGAATATAGAGATAACTTGAAAAAACTGACCTGCTTCTGCTTGCAAACCTTTGATATTTTTTGCAGTAGCTAAAAGTAAAAGCAAGGCCAATCTTCTGAAAGAAAATCAAGATCCAAAATTTGATAAAAAACCCTTCTAAGCCATTGTGATGGCTAGAGATTCCCTAAAGAAAAGAGAAGAAAATGCTAGAGTGCAGGCAGAAATACAGAAGCTAGACAATGAAGTGAATGAAATGAAGCTCATAAATGAAGAAGAAAAACTGATTATTCGGGACTGGAATTGACACCGACAAAAAGCAGGAGAAAAACAGAAAAGTGCAGGCGGTTAGCGGAGGCTCAATGTTCTTACAGGACTATGCTAGAGAAGATGATTAGAGATGCTATGCACCACTAAGAAGAGCAGTCACTGAAGCTGAAATGATGTCTTTCTTGAGGTTTTTTGGACCTTGACATATAGTTTATAAATTATTATTTTTGTGTAGGAGTGTCATTTATATGGAACAAATAAGATTGAACCAGGCTGCAACTAATGCACTGATGGCTAGACTTGAAGCACATAGGTGCATTATCCAATCTATCCTTTTAATCAACGTTTTGGCAATTGAAGTTGGATTCTTAATCTCTTTGGATTCAATATTCATTAGATTTATGGACATTGTGACCCATCTTTTTTCTCTTTTTGTTTTTTTAATTTATATTTGTTTCAGAAACAAAAGTTTGTAGATGATCTTCTCAATTTGGGAAGTGTGAGTGACCGAATCTAGCTCATTCGGTGAATGACTGAACCGTCCATGTTATTTGGGTGATTGCAGCTAATCTTTTCATTGAAAAAAGCTCATTCATTTGTCTGGATGTCTGCAGTTATTTAATGCACACATTATTACCATGGATGTTGGAAGGACTGTCCTGTGTCTCTGTGTGCCACTGATGGATTGAGGAATAGATGAAAGGTGGAAAGGAGTGAGCCGATAGATAATACATTAGTGAGCCAATAGATAGGTTTTTAAATGCTAGTCATGTTGAATTGGGGCTAACATTAATGTTACTAAGTGGGCACTGCCACTTGATTGAGCGGTTGTTTTTTGAGTCTTCTAAAAACAGGTAAGTTATTTTTTCTGGCTGTCAGCTATATTTTTGTCTGAGTCCCTTTATATCCCTGCTTATGTTGTTTTAATTTATCAGGTAGAGATGACAGTTTGAAAATGCAAACCTGTGAGGAGCTAGTAAACAATTGTCCTCAGCTAACTTCTTTATCTCTTAGAGGTTGTAAGCTACATGATTATCAAGTTCGTGTACTGGTTAAGGTATATTCTTTAGAGGTTCTTAACTATTACATTCTCTTGTTAATCCTGGGTAAATTTTCTTATGTTAAATTTATTTATTAGAGAATGTTTCCCTCGATATATAGTGTTTAATTTCTGCATTTTTCTTAGTAACTTGTTTATGACAACAGACTTATATTTTGTTGACGTGTGCTTTGAAGCCACCATTCTCATTTGAAGTTTGAATTAATTTTAGATTAGATGGAATTCTCCTATTCTCACTTTTATCACTGAATAAAAAACTCATTCTAAGGACTATTATTAAGTTCAACTGTTCATGCAGGGATTTCAGAAACTGCAATATGTTGATTTTTCTACATCCTATTCAATCACTATAAGCTTCTTAAGGTAAATTTTTAATCTTCAAATCCACCCTGGTTATAAATGAGCTTAACTTTGGATTGTTATATTGCCATTGTACTTTTTACTCCCAAAAATCAGCTTGAGTTGAGGTTAAAGGAAGTTGGTGAACTTTTGTACCCTGCAAGTCTTGATGGAGTATGATAGTCCGTATGATGGCTTTATAATGATATAATAATAATAATAATAATTATTATTATTAATAGTAATACAATGAGATATGACTTTAAATCTATTGGGTTCTTGTTAAATGCCAATTCACTTATTACTTTTTAATATTTAAACTTCATGGACTTCTTGCTCATAAAACTTCTTGAAAAATTCTTGTTACTGAACTGAAAATCTGTCTCTCTATCTGAATTTTTTGTTTATTTCATTTCTTTGCTTTCACTTACATTTTAAGCATAGAATAAATATTTCACGTATCATTGAAATTAATTTGCATAGACCTAACTTTCTGATGTCAAGTCTAATTTTTTTCAACTTCTAGCCACTTAATTAGTGGTTTACACATTATGGCATATAACTGAATTTTGAAGTTTTCTTTCAGGAACTACTAAAATATATTTATACCAGTTAATGAATCGTAAAACTGAAAAGTTATTTGAGGTTTCATGTGTCACATTTTTCAAATATCCTTCCATTTCTTGTGTGATTTTGAAATTTATGCTTTACTGAAATTAAAAATAGTTTGATTTATGTTTTTAACAGCAGTCATGGTGTTTCTGATACATGGAAATTGCTTGCACCTGCTTCATCGCTGCTAACATATAGGCTTAGAAATATAATAAGATAAGAAGCAAAACTTATACCTTAAGAAAGCAAAAACTTGTGAAAGAAGAAAGCTTGAAAGCTTTAGGCGGTGGATAATTAATTCGAAGCAGGAAGAATGGAAAATCAAAGGAGCAGTGCGACTGGTGCAGAGATTTTTGACCATATGTAGTTGTATAGTACAGCTATACAAAAAGCAACCTTGATGGGGACAATTTGGTGTTGATTAGAACCTCATCCTAAAAGAGAGTTTTGTTTGTTTTACTGGAATATAATTTTAGTTAACATAACTTTACGTTTATGAACTTTTAGTAAAAGAATCCTTCATATAGTTGCTAATGTAGTACTGCTGACTTGATGATCTACATGGTCTAGGAGAATCGCCAATCCAGTACTGCTGCCTTTCCAAACTCGTTTTCCCTTCTTCTTTTTTTCTTGTATCTTATTCGTATTTAGAACACACTTCACATTTCGTTGCTTTTGTCTTTGTATTCGTAGCTTTAGATATGTGATTTGTGAAGAAAAAAATACTGATACTACGATCTGCAACTCGAATCCTCATTGCAGGGGATGATGTTGTTCCATATTCAACAGAATGTATGAGACTTTGATTTTATCCTTGGTTGGTTGAGTATCTGGGTTGTTCTGTACATTTTGTTGCTGTTTCTACATTAGAACTACCATTAACATCATTACTTAAAATTATGCATTCATGACTTATCCACTTCTGTTCACCACCATCTCCATTTCATTGATGGGGATTATTCTGACACGAGACCACCATTGCCGTTATCCTTAATTTCTTAAGTAGAATGCAAAGAAGGTATGGATGATGATGCACTTGTGACATTTTACTTTGTTATGCTTGTACAATAGTCCCTCCGGTCCACAATATAAGAAACAAATGAGTCATTTTTTGGTCCAAAATATAAAAAACATGCATCAATTTTCACATATATTAAATGCTAATTTCCAACATTGCCCTTATTAATTATTGTCATTAATTATAGGCTATCAAATATTAATTAAAATTAGAAGGGGTGTTTTTGGAAATTTATATGAGTATCAATTACAATTAACTCATTCCAATACATTTCATTTGTCTTTGTGTTTTAGGGTTTTATTTCTTATATTGTGGATCCGAGGAAGTATTAGTGACATGTTTACTAGAGTAAGGTAGACCATTGCCAAAATTGTCACTAAGTAACTATCATTAGTGCTTTAACTGTTATTATTACTTTGCTTTCCTTTTTCTAACTTACATATCTTTTGTCATATTGCAGCAAGATTTTCTTGGTGAAGATGAACATCAACTTCAAGACATGGAAGAGGAATGATGTTATTAACATGCATGAATGCCTATAATCTTTGTGGATGTTTTTCTTTTGGATTTTCGAAGAAAACTATTATGTGCCACTTGAGGAATTTAATTTAGTCATCTATATTTTGGAGTTATATATGTTAGACTCAAGACAAACTGATACGATTATATATACTAGTGTTTTTTGCACACATGTTGAATCGTTGCCTATTTATTCTACAACAATTACAAGAATGTCCTTTAAGGTTGTTTTAACCATTTTCTATTTAATTTGCCCACGATTAAATAAATATCACCAATATTATATGACAATTGGATGAAATGTCTAGCAACATTAAAAAAATCGTTGCCTATACCATTTATTAATAGTTAAATAAATGTTACCTATAATATTTGCCAACACTTAAATAACTGTGGCTGAAACATCTAACAACAGTTAAGAAACCGTTGCCTCAACCATAAGAATGAAAACTGTTGCCAATGGATGATCTAAAAAAGCTGTTGCCTATTCCCCCAATTTAGGCAACGGTTATTGATATACCGTGGCCTTAAGCAAAAAACCGTTGCCTATGGGAATAGGCAACGGCCACCTAGAGAACACTTTTTTAACCGTTGCCAAACTGTTGCCTAAGGTTTAGGCAACGGTTTTCATTCTTTAGGAACGGTTTTTCGTTGTTGCCTAAACTAGAAAATGTTGTAGTGCTTGTTGCCTTGCGTAGAGCATAACTAGAGCTACGAGATATCGGATTTTGGTGATCTTGCTGTCCCTAGACAGATAAGGAAGAAACCTACAATTTCGGGTTTCACAAGAATTGTTAAATTAGGCCAAAATCAAGGCTAAATTGGGTCGCGAGTTCTCTAGCATGGATCAGTTCGCAGTCCATGATGTTCCTTCACTTAAATGGGCCTAACTTACACATGTTAAGCCCAATTAAGGCATATGATACCTTGTTGGAATGCTTATTCAGAGGCCCTTAATTTGGTCTAGGGTTAGGTCAGGATTAATATGCATAAATACCAGTTTAGAGCCGCACAAGCCAGAGAGAGATGGAAATTAGACAACTATTACAATCATTGTTTTTGCTTTTAAATTATTGGGCTTAATTGCTAAACAGTGTTAATTTTTGGATTTTTCACTCATCCTGACCTTGTTCCCTTGCACAGAGCATAACTTGAGCTACAGATATCGGATTTTGGTGATCATACAGTCCCTAGAAATATAATGAAGAGACCTACAATTTTAGGTGTCACAAGAATTGTCAAATTAGGCCAAAATCAAGGCTAAATTGGGTCCCGAGTTCTCTGGCATGGATCAGTGCGCAGTCCACGATGTTCTTTCACTTAAATGGGCCAAACTTACTCATCTTAAGCCCAATTAAGGCATATGATACCTTGTTGGAAAGCTTATTCAGAGGCCCTTAATTTGGTCTAGGGTTAGGTCAGGATTAATAAGCAAAAATAGCAGTTTATAGCCACACAAGCCAGTGAGAGACGGAAATTAGCCAACTTTTAGAATAATTGTTTTTGCTTTTACATTATTGGACTTAAATGGGTTTAATTGCTAAACATTGTTAATTATTGGATTTTTCACTCATCCTGAACTTTTTTCCTTTCCCGGAGTATAACTTGAGCTACAGATATCGGATTTTGGTGATCTTGCTGTCCCTAGAAAGATAAGGAAGAGACCTACAATTTCGGGATTCACAAGAATTCTCAAATTAGGCCAAAATCAAGGCTAAATTGGGTCCCGAGTTCTCTGGCGCGGATCAGTGTGCAGTCCATGATGTTCCTTCACATAAATGGGCCTAACTTACTCATCTTAATCCCAATTAAGGCATATAATACCTTGTTAGAAAACTTATTCAGAGGCCCTTAATTTGGTCTAGGGTTAGGTCAGGATTAATAAGTATAAATAGTAGTTTACAGCCGCACAAGCTAGAGAGAGATGGAAATTAGACAACTTTTACAACCATTGTTTTTGCTTTTACATTATTGGGCTTAATTACTAAACAGTGTTAATTTTCGGATTTTTCACTCATCCTGACCTTGTTTCCTTGGACAGAGCATAACTAGAGCTACAGATATCCGATTTTGGTGATCTTACAGTCCCTAGAAAGGTTAGGAAGAGACCTAAAATTTCAGGTTTCACAAGAATTGTCAAATTAGGCCAAAATCAAGGCTAAATTGGGTCCCGAGTTCTCTGTCATGGATTAGTGCGCAGTCCATGACGTTCCTTCACTTAAATGGGCCTAACTTACTCATCTTAAGCCTAGTAAAGGAATATGATACCTTGTTGGAAAGCTTATTCAGAGGCCTTAATTTGGTCTCGGGTTAGGTCAGAATTAATAAGCATAAATAGTTGCTTTTACAAGGACAAGGCAAGCAAAGAGAACGGAAATCAGACAGCTTTTACAATCATTGTTTTTGCTTTTACATTATTGGACTTAATTGGGCTTAATTGCTAAACATTGTTAATTTTCGGATTTTTCAATCATCCGACCTTGTTACCTTGCACAGAATAACTTAAGCAAGAACGGAAAGTATCGGATTTTGGTGATCTTGCTTTCCCTAGAAAGATAAGGAAGAGACCTACATATTGGTATCAAAAGAATTGTCAAATTAGGCCAAAATCAAGGCTAAAGTGGCCGGCGGAAAACAAGGCTAAATGGTGAGTTCTCTGGCATGGATCAGTGCGCAGTCCATGATGTTCCTTCACTTAAATGGGCCTAACTTACTCATCTTAAGCCCAGTTAAGGCATATGATACCTTGTTGGAAAGCTTATTCAGAGGCCCTTTATTTGGTCTAGGGTTAGGTCAGGATTAATAAGCATAAATAGCAGTTTACAGCCGCACAAGCCAGAGAGAGACAGAAATTAGACAACTTTTACAATTATTGTTTTTGCATTTACATTATTGGACTTAATTGGGCTTAATTGCTAAACATTGTTAATTTTCGGATTTTTCACTCATCCTGGCCTTGTTCCCTTGCACAGAGCATAACTTGTGCTACAGATATCGGATTTTGGTGATCTTGCTGTCCCTAGAAAGATAAGGAAGATACCTACAATGTCAGGTTTCACGAGAATTGTGAAATTAGGCCAAAATCAAGGCTAAATTGGATCCCGAGTTCTCTGACGCAGATCAGTGCGCAGTCCATGACGTTCCTTCTCTTAAATGGGCCTAACTTACTCATCTTAAACCCAATTAAGGCATATGATACCTTGTTGGAAAGCTTATTCAGAGGCTCTTAATTTGGTTTAGGTATAGGTCAGGATTAATAAGAATTAATAGCAGTTTACAGCCGTACAAGCAAGAGAGAGACGAAAAATTAGATAACTTTTACAATCACTGTTTTTTTTTTTTTTACATTATTGGGCGTAATTGGGCTTAATTGCTAAACATTGTTAATTTTCAGATTTTACACTCATCCTGACTGTGTTGCCTTGCGCAGAGCATAACTAGAGCTACAGATATCGGATTTTGGTGATCTTGTTGTCCCTAGAAAGATAAGGAAGAGACATACAATTTCAAGTTTCACAAGAATTGTCAAATTAAGCAAAAATCAAGGCTAAATTGAATCCCGAGTTCTCTGGCATGGATCGGTCTGTGATCCATGATGTTCCTTCATTTAAATGGGCATAACTTACTCACCTTAAGCCCAGTTAAGGCATATCATACCTAGTTGGAATGCTTATTCAGTGGCCCTTAATTTGGTCTAGGGTTTGGTCAGGATTAATAAGCATAAATAGCAGTTTACAGCCGCAAAAGCCCGAGAGAGATGGAAATTAGACAACTTTTACAATCATTGTTTTTGCTTTTACATTATTGGGCTTAATTGCTAAACAGTGTTAATTTTGGGATTTTTCATTCATCCTAACCTTGTAGCCTTGGACAGAGCATAACTAGAGCTATAGATATCGGATTTTGGTGATCTTACAGTCCCTAGAAAGTTAAGGAAGAGACCTACAATTTCAGGTTTCACAAGAATTGTCAAATTAGGCCAAAATCAAGGCTAAATTGGGTCCCAAGTTCTCTGGCGCGGATCAGTGCGCAGTCCATGATGTTCCCTCACTTAAATGGGCCTAACTTACACATGTTAAGCCCAATTAAGGCATATGATACCTTGTTGAAAAGCTTATTCAGAGGCCCTTAATTTGGTCTAGGGTTAGGTCAGGATTAATAAGCATAAATAGAAGTTTACAGCCGCACAATCCAGAGAGAGATGGAAATTAGACAACTTTTACAAACATTGTTTTTGCTTTTACATTATTGGGCTTAATTGCTAAACAGTATTAATTTTCGGATTTTTCACTCATCATAACCTTGTTGCCTTGGATAGAGCATAACTAGAGCGACATATATCGGATTTTGGTGATCATACAGTCCCTAGAAATATAAGGAAGAGACCTACAATTTCAGGTGTCACAAGAATTGTCAAATTAGGCCAAAATCAAGGCTAAATTGGGTCGCGAGTTTTCTGGCGCAGATCGGTTGTGATCCATGATGTTCCTTCACTTAAATGGGTCTAACTTACACATGTTAATCCCAATTATGGCATATGATACCTTGTTGGAAAGCTTATTCAGAGGCCCTTAATTTGGTCTAGGGTTAGGTCAGGATTAATATGCATAAGTAGCAGTTTACAGCCGCACAAGCCAGAGAGAGATGGAAATTAGAGAACTTTTACAATCATTATTTTTGCTTTTACATTATTGGGCTTAATCGCTAAACATTGTTAATTTTTTGATTTTTCCAACTAATCCGACCTTGGTGACTCAACCCTAGAAAACCCCCCCCCGCAAATAGCGAAAGGATTTTGGTGATCTTGTCTGTCCGAGAAGATAAGAAGAGACCTACAATTTCAGGTTTCATAAGATTTGTCAAATTAGGCCAAAATCAAGTCTAAATTGGGTCCCGGGTTCTCGGCACGGATCGGATGCATGATCCATGATGTTCCTTCACTTAAACGGGCCTAACTTACTCATCTTAAGCCCAGTTAAGGCATATGATACCTTGTTGGAAAGCTTATTCAGAGGCCCTTAATTTGGTCTCGGGTTAGGTCAGGATTAATAAGCATAAATAGCAGTTTACAGCCGCAAAAACCAGAGAGAGATGGAAATTAGACAACTTTTACAATCATTGTTTTTGCTTTTACATTATTGGACTTAATTGGGCTTAATTGCTAAACATTGTTAATTTTCGGATTTTTCACTCATCCTGACCTTGTTACCTTGCGCAGAGCATAACTTGAGCTACAGATATCGGATTTTGGTGATCTTGCTGTCCCTAGAAAGATAAGGAAGAGACCTACAATGTCAGGTTTCACAAGAATTGTCAAATTAGGCTAAAATCAAAGCTAAATTGGGTCCTGAGTTCTCTGGCGTGGATCAGTGCGCAGTCCATGACGTTCCTTCTCTTAAATGGGTCTAACTTACTCATCTTAAACCCAATTAAAGCATATGATACCTTGTTGGAAAGCTTATTCAGAGGCCCTTAATTTGGTCTAGGGTTAGGTCAGGATTGATAAGCATAAATACCAGTTTACAGCCCTACAAGCCAGAGAGATAGACAAATTTTACAATCATTGTTTTTGCTTTTACATTATTGGGGTTAATTGGGCTTAATTGCTAAACATTGTTAATTTTCGGTTTTTTCACTCATCCTGACCTTGTTGCCTTGCACAGAGCATAGCTAGAGCTTCAGATATCGGATTTTGGTGATCTAACAGTCCCTAGAAAGTTAAGGAAGAGACCTACAATTTCGGGTTTAACAAGAATTGTCAAATTAGGCCATAATCAAGGCTAAATTGGGTCCCGAGTTCTCTGGTACGGATCAGTGCGCAGTCCATGATGTTCCTTCACTTAAATGGGCCTAATTTACTCATCTTAAGCCCAATTAAGGAATATGATACCTTGTTGAAAAGCTTATTCAGAAGCCCTTAATTTGGTCTAGGGTTGGGTCTGGATTAACAAGCATAAATAGCAGTTTACAGCCGCACAAGACAGAGAGAGATGGAAATTAGACAACTTTTACAATCATTGTTTTTGCTTTTACATTATTGCCCTTAATTACTAAAAAAGTGTTAATTTTCGGATTTTTACTCATCATGACCTTGTTACCTTGCACAGAGCATAACTAGAGCTATAGATATCGGATTTTGGTGATCTAGCGGTCCCTAGAAAGATAAGGAAGAGACCTAAAATTTCATGTTTCAAAAGCATTGTCAAATTAAGCCAAAATCAAGGCTAAATTGGGTCCCGGGTTCTCTTGCACGGATCAGTGCGCAGTCCATGATGTTCCTTCATTTAAATGGGCTTAACTTACTCATCTTTAGCCCAGTTAAGGCATATGATACCTTGTTGGAAAGCTTATTCAGAGGCCCTTAAATTGGTCTAGGGTGAGGTCATGATTAACAATCATAAATAACAGTTTACAGCCGTACAAGCCAGAGAGAGATGGAAATTAGACAACCTTTACTATCATTGTTTTTGCTTTTACATTATTGGGCTTAATTGCTAAACAGTGTTAATTTTCGGATTTTCCACTCATCCTGACCTTGTTGCCGTGCACAGAGCATTACTAGAGCTATAGATATCGGACTTCGGTGATCTTGCTGTCCCAAAAAAGATAAGAAAGAGACCTACAATGTCGGGTGTCACAAGAATTGTCAAATTAGGCCAAAATCAAGGCTAAATTGGGCGAGTTCTATGGAGCGGATCGGTCTGTGATCCATGATGTTCCTTCTCTAAAATGGGCCTAACTTACTCATCTTAAACCCTATTAAGGCATATGATACCTTGTTGGAAAGCCTATTCAGAGGCCCTTAATTTGGTCTTGGTTTAGGTCAGGATTAATAAGCATAAATAGCGGTTTACTGACGCACAAGCCGAGAGAGAGACGAAAATTAGACAACCTTTAAAATCATTTTTTTTGCTTTTACATTATTGGTATTAATTGCTAAACATTGTTAATTTTCGTAATTTTCTCTCATCCTGACTTTGTTACTTTTAGCAGAGCATAACTAGAGCTATAGATATCGGATTTTGGGGATCTTACTGTCCCTAGAAAGATAAGGAAGAGACCTATAATTTCAGGTTTCACAAGAATTATCAAATTAGGCCAAAATCAAGGCTAAATTGGGTCCCGAATTCTTTGGCGCGGATGAGTGCGCGATCCATTATGTTCCTTCACCTAAATGGGCCTAACTTACTCATCATAAGCCCAATTAAGGCATATGATACCTTGTTGGAAAGCTTATTCAGAGGCCCTTAATTTGGTCTAGGGTTAGGTCAGGATTAATAAGCATAAATACCAGTTTACAGCCGGACAAGCCAGAGAGAGACAGAAATTAGATAAATTTTACAATCATTGTTTTTGCTTTTACATTATGGGTCTTAATTGTGCTTAATTGCTAAACATTGTTAATTTTCGGATTTTTCACTCATCCTGACCTTGTTGCCTTGCGCAGAGCATAACTAGAGCTACGGATATCGGATTTTGGTGATCTTACTGTCCCTAGAAATATAAGGAAGAGAACTACAATTTCAGGTTTCACAAGAATTGTCAAATTAGGCCAAAATCAATGCTAAATTGGGTACCGAGTTCTCTAGCTCGGACAAGTGCATGATCCATGATGTTCCTTCACTTAAATGGGCCTAACTTAACCATCTTAAGCCCAATTAAGGCATATGATACCTTATTGGAAAGCTTATTCAGAGGTCCTTAATTTGGTCTAGGGTTAGGTCAGGATTAATAAGCGTAAATAGCAGTTTACAGCCGCACAAGCCAGAGAGAGATGGAAATTAGACAACTTTTACAATCATTGTTTTTGCTTTTTACATTGTTGGGCTTAATTTCTAAATATTGTTAATTTTCGAATTTTTCACTCATCCCGACCTTGTTGCCTTGCACAGAGCACAACTAGAACTACGAGATATCGGATTACGGTGATCTTGTTGTCCTTAAAAAGATAAGCAAGAGACCTACCATGGCAGGTTTCACAAGAATTGTCAAATTAGGCCAAAATCAAGGCTAAATTGGGTCTCGAGTTCTCTCGGCGTGGATCGGTCGCGATCCATGATGTTCCTTCTCTTAAATGGGCCTAACTTACTCATCTTAAGCCCAATTAAGGCATATGATACCTTTTTGGAAAGCTTATTCAGAGGCCCTTATTTTGGTCTAGAGTTAGGTCAGGATTAATAAGCATAAAAAGAAGTTTATGGCCGTACAAGCCAGAGAGAGACGAAAATTAGACAACTTTTACAATCATTGTTTTTGCTTTTACATTAGTGGACTTAATTGGGCTTAATTGCTAAACATTGTTAATTTTAGTATTTTTCACTCATCCTGACCTAGTTACCATGCGCAGAGCATACCTAGAGCTACATATATCGGATTTTGGTGATCTTGCTGTCCTTAGAAAGATAAGGAAGAGACCTACAATTTCAGATTTCACAAGAATTGTCAAATTAGGCTAAAATCAAGGCTAAATTGGGTCCCGAGTTCACTGGTGTGGATCAGTGCGCAGTCCATGATATTCCTTCACTTAAATGGGACTAACTTACTCATCTTAAGACCAATTAAGGCATTTGATACCTTGTTGGAAAGCTTATTCAGAGGGCCTTAATCTGGTCTAGGGTTAGGTCAGGATTAATAAGTATAAATAGCAGTTTACAGCTGCACAAGCCAGAAAGAGATAGAAATTAGACAACTTTTACAATCATTGTTTTTGCTTTTACATTATTGGGCTTAATTACTAAACAATGTTAATTTTTGGATTTTTCACTCATCCTGACCTTGTTTCCTTGGACAGAGCATAACTAGAGCTACATATATCGGAATTTGGTGATCTTGTTGTCCCTAGAAAGATAAGGAAGTGACCTACAATTTCAGGTTTCACAAGAATTGTCAAATTAGGCCAAAATCAAGGCTAAATTGGGTCCCGAGTTCTCTGGCGCGGATCAGTGCACAGTCAATGACGTTCCTTCACTTAAATGGGCCTAACTTACACATGTTAAGCTCAATTAAGGCATATGATACCTTGTTGGAAAGCTTATTCAGAGGCCCTTAATTTGGTCTAGGGTTAGGTCTGGATTAATATGCATAAATAGCAGTTTACAGCGGCACAAGCCAGAGAGAGACGAAAATTAGACAAATTTTACAATCATTGTTTTTACTTTTACATTATTGGGCTTAATTGGGCTTAATTGCTAAACATTTTTAATTTTCGGATTTTTCACTCATCCTGACCTTGTTGCCTTGCGCAGAGCATAACTAGAGCTACAATATCGGATTTTGGTGATCTTGTTGTCCCTAGAAAGATAAGGAAGTGACCTACCATTTCAGGTTTCACAAGAATTGTCAAATTAGGCCAAAATCAAGGCTAAATTTGGTCCCGAGTTCTCTGGGGCGGATCAGTGCCCAGTCCATGATGTTCCTTCACTTAAATGGGCCTAACTTACTCATCTTAAGCCAAATTAAGGCATATGATACCTTGTTGGAAAGCTTATTCAGAGGCCCTTAATTTGGTCTAGGCAAGGTCAGGATTAATAAACATAAATAGCAGTTTACAGCGCACAAGCCAGAGAGAGAGACGGAAATTAGACAACTTTTACAATCGTTGTTTTTGCTTTTACATTATTGGGCTTAATTGCTAAACATTGTTAATTTTCGGAGTTTTCACTCATCCTGACCTTGTTACTTGATGTGCGTCGTGCGAGTGCACGCCGTGCAATCCAGCAAGTGTACCGGATTACCGCCAAGTAATAAAAGATATCGATCCCACAGAGACTAGGTCTCGAATCGCAACTAATTTTCAACTTGGTAAATCTGGACTGCGTAAAATGATTTTTAAGTTTTGAAAAGGTTTTGAATTTGAATTAAAAGATAAATGAAACAGAATCAAATAATACAGAAAAACAAATCTTTTTATGGTTTTTCAGATCTAAATGGGTTCATAGGGAGTTAGGTTACCACAAGATCGTTTACGTTGCCGACTTGATTACCCTTGTTAATTACCGAAATTGCCTTGAAGGCGAGTTTATCCTCAAATAGCTTAAGCTCCCTCTCGGGTTACAAAAACCGTGCCCAATTGACCCGACCCCTACTCTCGTGGTAGTCGAACTCAGATTGGACCCTTTGCGTTTCGTGACAACTCGTTGATCCTCGAGGGACGGCTTCTAACTCTCGTGATTTCAGTCCCAAGTCTGACTCTATAGATCCGACACCTAAGTTCACCGCTAGGTTCCTCCTTAGTATGTCTAAGTCATGCAAATAAACCTAAGTTCACCGCTAGGTTCCTCCTTAGAATATTTACGTCTCGCAAATAAGCGGCCGACGAATTTACGAGAGTTCAGAACACTAGAAATCAGATCTAAAACAAAATCGCAATTAACAAAGATATTACATCAAATTTACAACATAAATCGAGTCTCGGGCATGGCCCTAATCCCTAGAAACTAAGCTACTACTCCAGCCTTGCCATGGAGATGACAAGTCTGGTTACAAATAACATAAAAATAAAACTAAGAGAAAAGAGGAGGAGAAGAAGAGAGATCCTAAATTATAGCCTAAGTAGCAGCCAATCATCCCCTTTGCCTTCTGCCTTGATCCTTATTTATAGATGTGGGAAGTTAGAATC
This sequence comes from Sophora flavescens, assembly GCA_030762895.1. Lineage (NCBI taxonomy): Eukaryota > Viridiplantae > Streptophyta > Magnoliopsida > Fabales > Fabaceae > Sophora > Sophora flavescens. The sequence goes on along the minus strand of JAUPTC010000012.1, from coordinate 641,550 downwards.
CCAATCTAACTCAAATTATGATCCAATTCAGTTGCTTCAGGTCCAAGTAATGCGCGTCACGGCCGTGATGGCCATCACGGCTAGGCCGTGACGGCCTCTGTTTCTGGCAATTCTGTGAAGTTCAACCCTCTCGCGACGCGAAAGGTGTCTCGCGACGCGAGCCCTTAAATCTTGCCCGTGATCTGCATCACGGCTAAGCCGTGATGGATTCTGACTTGTGGGGGTTTTGGGTCACGACCGTGATGCGCATCACAGCTAGGCCGTGACAGATTCTGACTTCAGCCTTTCTGCTTTTTTCAGTTTTGCTCGATCATGGCCGTGATGGGCATCACGGCTAGGCCGTGATGGGCTCTGTTTGGCTCATTTTCTTCACTTTTTAAGCTCCATTATCATCCAAACTTCATCATGGTTGATCTTGAGCATTTTTCCCTTGATTTCTGCAAAACAACACCACGAAAACCGCCTTACCCGTTCCAAAGGAATATTAACTAAAAATCAAATAAAATATGCCTAAACTATATGAAAATGCATGCAAAATGATAGACAAAGATGATGTGAAATCACACTCATCAAATCACTCCAAGCTTAAGATTTTGCTTGTCCTCAAGCAGTTACTAAGGCCATAAGATATAAATCAATCAAAGCATGGATAGTGAATCAAGAACCCTAGCAACTAATCCAAGTGACAGGCATATTCAAATAAGTCCCCAAGAGATAATTGATTTCAAGTCCAATTAGAAGCTTAGGTTTTTTAATTTCATATTCTCACCGATTCAGGCACTCGACTCACCTCACTCAAGTGTTCAAGGGTATATGACAATTCGCTCAATTTCCTCAAGGAAAGTATTCTACCATAGGCTTGACTTTTAACCAAATCTCTGCTTTATTAATGAAAACACATGAGAATCAAGAGGTCTTTTACTTTGGTTGTATCGGGGCCATGGGATTAATTGTTAGGTGGGGAAATCAAGAAAAAGGAAATTCAAGAAGGCTAAACCAATTATCAAACATTGCAAAGCATGACACCTTCTAAAATACCCTTTTTTGGGCTTTGATTTACTTTTCCACCTTTCTTTCTTATTCTTTTTATTTTTATTTCTCATTTTCTTTTGTCCTCCCCTTCTCCATTTTTTGTGTTTATTTCATTTTATTTAATTGGAGAAGGGGAGATTTTTAGCTCAAGAGAAATACTTTCTAATTTTCATTTCATCCCATACTTTTTCAAACTACCTTTTACCCTTTTTGTAATACTTTAAAAGGTGCCATACCAAGTATTATTCATCAAAACATTTCATGGTACCAAGAAAAGTATTTTAATCTTTTAGGCTCGAAATTGGGCACTAAGGGGTAGCATTTAGTCAATTAAAGCTCAGAAGGCCGGAAAAATACCTAGTGCCTCAATCATTTTCAAAAATGTTTTAAAAAATTTTCAAGTTTCAAAATGGTTTCAAGTCAAGTTCTAGAAAATACAATCCAAGAGGAATTAAAAACACTATATCACAAGGAATGGGGTAAATTTAGTGAGTACCCCTTTTGGCTCAAAATCTTACATTTAGTAGTTCAAAAATCAATGAGAAATGCAAATCTAAGGAACCCCATGCTAATTATTAACTATCAAAAGATTATCTCAAGAATTTTTATTTTTAGCCTTGTCACAAGAATAAAATGAAAAAAAATTTGGGTTAAAAAATTCACTATCTCGATTCATTTGGCACCAAGTTCTCACAATTGGATGCATATTCTAAGTGAAGGGCAATCTAAAGAATGTGATCATACCAAACTATGCCTATATGAATGCAACATGAATGCAAAAATGCAAAAAATGCATGTAAAAATACCCCTACCCCAAGCTTAAAACTTTCATTGTCTCCAATGTAAATAGTCAAGTCGGAGAGAGGAGAAAAAATGGAACAACTTACCGAGGTGGTGGCGGGTGTTGGCTCACATTCCTGCCAAAAGCTTGTTGGAAATAGCATCACGGCCGTGAGGCTCTTCACGGGCAGGCCGTGATCAATTCTGTCTATGGGAGCTGGCCTGTCACGGCCGTGATCTACATCACGGCTAGGCCGTGATGCTCTCTGATCTCAGCATCCTACTCATCACGCCCGTGATGGATATCACGGCTGTGCCGTGATCCTTTCTGGTCTCCTTTATTAGCTCATCACGGCCGTGACCACTGTCACGGCTAGGCCGTGATGGCTTCTGACTTCATTAGTCCTTGCTCTTTTTGTTCTTCCTTCCTCTTCAACCTGAAAACACTAGACAAATCTAATAATTTATGGTTTTTGGCCTCTTGATCTTCTCAAATTATTCAAGAGATAAATTCAAAAATAAAAGGAAAAGGGAAAGAAAGCTTGGGTTGCCTCCCAAGAAGCGCTTGTTTACGGTCCTGAGCTTGACCAAACTTCCTTCAATCAACCGGGGTCGGCTGGGCGTAGAAGTGCAGGAACACTTCTCTTCCATGGAACTCCTTCAAAGAGCCGATTCTGCTCATATGGCCAATTGCGCTTCCGCTTTGCTCTTTTCATTCGGAGCTTCCTGGCCTTACTACCTCCCGGCGGAAGTTTTGTTTTCACATGATCAGCAACTCCAACTTCATCACCATTTGGTGCATCATCAGCCATGCAAATCCTCGGAGTTGCTTCCATGTTGAGCTCTTCTTTTACCACTGGAGACGTGATATCGATCCTGCACACATGGCTCTCAAAAGGAGGGTTGTTATATGAGTTAGTAAATTCAAAATTGACCCTACCTTCCTCTACATTTAGAGAGAGTTTGCCATTCCTTACATCTATTACTGCTCCAGCGGTGGCCAAGAATGGCCTTCCTAAAATGATGGGGAATTCAGAATTCCCTTTCATATACAATACCAGGAAATCGGTAGGGATGAAGAATTTCCCTACCTTTACAGGGACATTCTCTAGTATGCCTAGAGGAGTCCTAGTTGAGCCATCCGCAAATTGTAAGGAGAATTTGAACGGTCTCAGCTCTTTGCTTCCCAACCTTTCCATGATAGCGAGGGGCATCAAGCTCGCACTCGCCCCTAGGTCACATAAGGCTTGGTCTATTTGCACTCTTTCAATCGAGCAAGCGATGGAGAAACTTCCTGGGTCTTTCAGTTTAGGAGGCATATTAGATTTGTTCACGACATTTTGCTCCTCAGTTAGGCTCCTAGTCTCTACTTCCACTTGTTTCCTCTTGACCAACCTTTGTGGGAAAGGTATTGGGGGTTGGTACGGTGGTGGAGGGACATACTTCGGTTCTGGCTCTTCATCTTCGCTCATGTCCTCCTCTGGTTCCACGTCCTTTTCCCCCACCCCAAGCTTATCATCCCTCAAGTGTATGGCATTACAATGCTCAGTGGGATTAGCTTCGAGTTGACCCGGGAACATACCCTTAGGTCTGGTGTATGTACTGGCTTGTTGGGCAATCTGGGTTTCTAGCATCTTGTTATGAGTTGCTAAGTTGTTTACCTTAGATGCTAGCTCTTTTATTGCCTCGTTTACTGCCCTTCCTTGTTGTCTAAACTCTTCATTCTGTTTTGTTTGGGTTTCAACAAAACTTTCCAATAAAGACTCGAGTTTAGACGGCGTGCACGAGGATAACCCGCTGCGGGTTTCCTATTACCTTGGCCCTCTTGGAACTCATGGTTCAGCGTGTTCTTTGTAGTTGCCGTAGGAGAGGTAAGGGTTGTTCTTCCTTTGGTTGTAGGGATTTGGGGGAGCATAATTGGGCAACTTCGGGTTCGTGTCGTAGAAGTTGTGACAAGAGTTCACTTGTTCACCCGAAGCGCCGGATCCATGAGCAATACCACGTGGCCATTCCATTATGTCATGTCCCTGCATTCCACAAATCTCACAAACAGTGTTAGTAGCACCTAATGCACTCACATTAGCTCTTTCAAGCTGATCAAAACGTTTATTAAGTGAGTCTATTTTTGACATTATAAGATCAGTGCAATTAACTTCAAACTTACCCCCCGAAATCTTGTTCGGGTTATTACCTCTTTCTGAACCCCATTGGTGGTAGTTGGTGGCGACATTTTCAATGATGTTGAATGCCTCAGTCAGAGGCCTATTCATAAATGCTCCACCAGCCACAGAATCAAGTGACACCTTCGAAGAGTAGACCAATCCGTTGTAGAAGGTGTGCACTAATAACCACCTCTCGAGTCCATGGTGTGGGCAAGACTCCAGCAGTCCCTTGTAGCGATCCCAAGCTTCCGATAAGGATTCTCCGTCTTTTTGGAAGAAGCCGGTGATCTGGGTTCGTATATAGGCCGTCTTGGATGGAAGTAAGAATTTCTCCAAGAACGTCTGTTCCAGTTGGTCCCAAGTATACAAGGTGTTGGCGGGCAATTGCTTTAGCCAAGCCTTTGCTTTTCCAGTCAGAGATGAGGGGAATAACCTTAAGCGTATAGCATCGACCGGGGCACCATGAATCCTAATTGCATCGGTGAACTCCAAGAATGTTTCTACGTGATCAGTCGGGTCCTCCGAGGGCAATCCTCCGAATTGGTGCTGCCTAATCATGTTGATTAGCATAGGCGGTATAGTGTAGTTCTCCGCCTCAATCTCTGTCCTGGCAATCCCAGTTCGCAAGCCTCTCGCATTTGGGGCTGCGTAGTCCTTCAAAGGCTTTGTATCCGGAAGATTCGCCATGAGTGGAATGGGAATCAACTTTTCTCCCTCTCTTTGTAGTCTCCTACGTCTGTGAAAGGTCCTCTCGATTTCTGGATCAACCTCACTAAGGCGCCCAAGACTTAGGGATCTTTGCATACAACACACAGAGAGATGGATACACTAGAAGGAAAGAAATTTTGGAATTTTTTTTTGATATAAAATTTAAATAAATAAATGAAAATAAAAGGTCCAGAAAAAATCAATTCAAAAATTGAATTGAGATTCGAAAAGGCACAGTCCCCGTCAACGGCGCCAAAAACTTGATGTGCGTCGTGCGAGTGCACGCCGTGCGATCCGGCAAGTGTACCGGATTGCCGCCAAGTAATAAAAGATATCGATCCCACAGAGACTGGGTCTCGAATCGCAACTAATTTTCAACTTGGTAAATCTGGACTGCGTAAAATGATTTTTAAGTTTTGAAAAGGTTTTGAATTTGAATTAAAAGATAAATGAAACAGAATCAAATAAAACAGAAAAACAAATCTTTTTATGGTTTTTCAGATCTAAATGGGTTCCTAGGGATTTAGGTTACTACAAGATCGTTTACGTTGCCGACTTGATTACCCTTGTTAATTACCGAAATTGCCTTGATGGCGAGTTTATCCTCAAATAGCTTAAGCTCCCTCTCGGGTTACAAAAACCGTGCCCAATTGACCCGACCCCTACTCTCGTGGTAGTCGAACTTAGATTGGACCCTTTGTGTTTCGTGACAACTCGTTGATCCTCGAGGGACGGCTTCTAACTCTCGTGATTTCAATCTCAAGTCTGACTCTATAGATCCGACACCTAAGTTCACCGCTAGGTTCCTCCTTAGTATGTCTAAGTCATGCAAATAAACCTAAGTTCACCGCTAGGTTCCTTCTTAGAATATTTACGTCTCGCAAATAAGCGGCCGACGAATTTACGAGAGTTCAGAACACTAGAAATCAGATCTAAAACAAAATCGCAATTAACAAAGATATTACATCAAATTTACAACATAAATCGAGTCTCGGGCATGGCCCTAATCCCTAGAAACTAAGCTACTACTCCAGCCTTGCCATGGAGATGACAAGTCTGGTTACAAATAACATAAAAATAAAACTAAGAGAAGAGAGGAGGAGAAGAAGAGAGATCCTAAATTATAGCCTAAGTAGCAGCCAATCATCCCCTTTGCCTTCTGCCTTGATCCTTATTTATAGATGTGGGAAGTTAGAATCCCAATCTAACTCAAATTCTGATCCAATTCAGTTGCTTCAGGTCCAAGTAATGCGCGTCACGGCCGTGATGGCCGTCACGGCTAGGCCGTGACGGCCTCTGTTTCTGGCAATTCTGTGAAGTTCAACCCTCTCGCGACGCGAAAGGTGTCTCGCGACACGAGCCCTTAAATCTTGCCCGTGATCTGCATCACGGCTAAGCCGTGATGGATTCTGACTTGTGGTGGTTTTGGGTCACGGCCGTGATGGGCATCACGGCTAGGCCGTGACAGATTCTGACTTCAGCCTTTCTGCTTTTTTCAGTTTTGCTCGATCATGGCCGTGATGGGCATCACGGCTAGGCCGTGATGGGCTCTGTTTGGCTCATTTTCTTCACTTTTTAAGCTCCATTATCATCCAAACTTCATCATGGTTGATCTTGAGCATTTTTCCCTTGATTTCTGCAAAACAACACCACGAAAACCGCCTTACTCGTTCCAAAGGAATATTAACTAAAAATCAAATAAAATATGCCTAAACTATATGAAAATGCATGCAAAATGATAGACAAAGATGATGTGAAATCACACTCATCATTACTTTGCGCAGAGCATAACTAGAGCTATAGATATCGGATTTTGGTGATCTTACTGTCCCTAGAAAGATAAGGAAGAGACCTATAATTTCAGGTTTCACAAGAATTGTCAAATTAGGCCAAAATAAGGATAAATTGGGTCCCGAATTCTTTGGCGCGGATGAGTGCGCAGTCCATTATGTTCCTTCACTTAAATGGGCCTAACTTACTCATCATAAGCCAAATTAAGGCATATGATACCTTGTTGGAAAGCTTATTCAGAGGCCCTTAATTTGTTCGAGGGTTAGGTCAGGATTAATAAGCTTAAATACCAGTTTACAGCCGGACAAGCCAGAGAGAGACAGAAATTAGATAAATTTTACAATCATTGTTTTTGCTTTTACATTATGGGGCTTAATTGTGCTTAATTGCTAAACATTGTTAATTTTTGGATTTTTCACTCATCCTGACCTTGTTTCCTTGCGCAGAGCATAACTAGTGCAACAGATATCGGATTTTGGTGATCTTGCTGTCCCTAGAAAGATAAACAAGAGACCTATAATTTCGGGTTTCACAAGAATTGTCAAATTAGGCCAAAATCAAGGCTAAATTGGGTCCTGAGTTCTCTGGCGCGGATCAGATCGCGATCCATGATGTTCCTTCACTTAAGTGGGCCTAACTTACTCATATTAAGCCCAATTAAGGCATATGATACCTTGTTGGAAAGCTTATTCAGAGGCCCTTAATTTGGTCTAGGGTTAGGTCAGGATTAATAAGCACAAATAACAGTTTACAGCCGCACAAGCCAGAGAGAGATGGAAATTAGACAACTCTTACAATCATTGTTTTTGCTTTTAAATTATTGGGCTTAATTGCTAAACAGTGTTAATTTTTGGATTTTTCACTCATCCTGACCTTGTTGCCTTGCACAGAGCATAACTTGAGCTACATATATCGGATTTTGGTGATCATACAGTCCCTAGAAATATAATGAAGAGACCTACAATTTCAGGTTTCACAGGAATTGTCAAATTAGGCCAAAATCAAGGCTAAATTGGGTCCCGAGTTCTCTGTCATGGATCAGTGCGCAGTCCATGATGTTCTTCACTTAAATGGGCTTAACTTACTCATCTTAAGACCAGTTAAGGCATATGATACCTTGTTGGAAAGCTTATTCAGAGGCCCTTAATTTGGTCTGGGGTTATCTCAGGATTAATAAGCATAAATAGCAGTTTACAACCACACAAGCCAGTGAGAGACGGAAATTAGCCAACTTTTACAATCATTGTTTTTGCTTTTACATTATTGGACTTAAATGGGTTTAATTGCTAAACATTGTTAATTTTCGGATTTTTCACTCTTCCTGACCTTGTTGCCTTTCCCAGAGTATAACTTGAGCTACAGATATCGGATTTTGGTGATCTTGCTGTCCCTAGAAACATAAGGAAGAGTACTACAATTTCGGGTTTCACAAGAATTGTCTAATTAGGCCAAAATCAAGCCTAAATTGGGTCCCGAGTTCTCTGGCGCGGATCAGTGCGAAGTCCATGATGTTCCTTCACTTAAATGGGACTAACTTACTCATCTTAAGCCCAATTAAGGCATATGATCCCTTGTTGGAAAGCTTATTCAGAGGGCCTTAATATGGTCTAGGGTTAGGTCAGGATTAATAAGTATAAATAGTAGTTTACAGCTGCACAAGCCACAGAGAGACGGAAATTACACAACTTTTACAATCATTGTTTTTGCTTTTACATTATTGGGCTTAATTACTAAACAGTGTTAATTTTTGGATTTTTCACTCATCCTGAACTTGTTTCCTTGGACAGAGCGTAACTGGAGCTACAGATATCGGAATTTGGTGATCTTGTTGTCCCTAGAAAGATAAGGAAGTGACCTACAATTTCAGGTTTCACAAGAATTGTCAAATTAGGCCAAAATCAAGGCTAAATTGGGTCCCGAGTTCTCTGGCGCGGATCAGTGCTCGGTCCATGATGTTCCTTCACTTAAATGGGCCTAACTTACTCATCTTAAGCCCAATTAAGGCATATGATACCTTGTTGGAAAGCTTATTCAGAGGCCCTTAATTTGGTCTAGGATTAGGTCAGGATTAATAATCATAAATAGCAGTTTACAGCCGCACAAGCCAGAGAGAGATGGAAATTAGACAACTTTTACAATCATTGTTTTTGCTTTTACATTATTGTCTTAATTGCTAAACAGTGTTAATTTTCAGATTTTCCACTCATCCTGACCTTGTTGCCTTGCACAGAGCATTACTAGAGCTATAGATATCGAACTTTGGTGATCTTGCTGTCCCTAAAAAGATAAGGAAGAGACCTACAATGTCAGGTTTCATAAGAGTTGTCAAATTAGGCCAAAATCAAGACTAAATTGGGTCCCGAGTTCTCTGGCGCGGATCAGTGCACAGTCCATGATGTTCCTTCTCAAAAATGGGCCTAACTTACTCATCTTAAACCCAATTAAAGCATATGATACCTTGTTGGAAAGCTTATTCAGAGGCCCTTAATTTGGTTTAGGGATAGGTCAGGATTAATTATAATAAATAGCAGTTTACAGCCGTACAAGTGAGAGAGAGACAAAAATTAGATAACTTTTACAATCATTGTTTTTGCTTTTACATTATTGGGCTTAATTGCTAAACATTGTTAATTTTTGGATTTTTCACTCATCGTGACCATGTTACCTTGCGCAGAGAATAACTAGAGCAACAGATATCGGGTTTTGGTGACCTTGCTGTCCCTAGACAGATAAGGAAGAGACCTTCAATTTCGGGTTTCACAAGAATTGTTAAATTTGGCCAAAATCAAGGCTAAATTGGGTCGCGTGTTCTCTAGCGCGGATTAGTTCGCAGTCCATGATGTTCTTTCACTTAAATGGGCCTAACTTACACATGTTAAGCCCAATTAAGGCATATGATACCTTGTTGGAAAGCTTATTTAGAGGCCCTTAATTTGGTCTAGGGTTAGGTCAGGATTAATATGCATAAATAGCAGTTTACAGCCGCAAAAGCCAGAGAGATATGGAAATTAGACAACTTTTACAATCATTGTTTTTGCTTTTAAATTATTGGGCTTAATTGCTAAACAGTGTTAATTTTTGGATTTTTCACTCATCCTTACCTTGTTGCCTTGCACAGAGCATAACTTGAGCTACATATATCGGATTTTGGTGATCTTACAGTCCCTAGAAATATAATGAAGAGACCTACAATTTCAGGCTTCACAAGAATTGTGGAATTTGGCCAAAATCAAGGCTAAATTGGGTCCCGAGTTCTCTAATATGGATCAGTGCGCAGTCCATGATGTTCCTTCACTTAAATGGGCCTAACTTACTCATCTTAAGACCAGTTATGGCATATGATACCTTGTTGGAATGCTTATTCAGAGGCCCTTAATTTGGTCTCGGCTTTGGTCAGAATTAATAAGCATAAATTGCAGTTTACAGCCGCACAAGCCAGAGAGAGACGGAAATTAGACAGCTTTTACAATCATTGTTTTTGCTTTTACATTATTGGACTTAAATGGGTTTAATTGCTAAACATTGTTAATTTTTGGATTTTTCACTCATCCTAACCTTGTTGCATTTCCCGGAGTATAACTTGAGCAACAGATATCGGATTTCGGGGATCTTGCTGTCCCTAGAAAGATAAGGAAGAGACCTACAATTTCGGGTTTCACAAGAATTCTCAAGTTAGGCCAAAATCAAGGCTAAATTGGGTCCCGAGTTCTCTTGCGCGGATTAGTGGGCAGTCCACGATTTTCCTTCACTTAAATGGGCCTAACTTACTCATCTTAATCCCAATTAAGGCATATGATACCTGGTTAGAAAGCTTATTCAGAGGCCCTTAATTTGGTCTAGGGTTAGGTCAGGATTAATAAGTATAAATAGCAGCTTACTACCGCACAAGCCAGAGAGAGATGGAAATTAGACAACTTTTACAACCATTGTTTTTGCTTTTACATTATCGGACTTAATTACTAAACAGTGTTAATTTTCGGATTTTTCACTCATCCTGACCTTGTTTCCTTGGACAGAGCATAACTAGAGCTACAAATATCGGATTTTGGCGATCTTACAGTCCCTAGAAAGGTAAGGAAGAGACCTACAATTTCAGGTTTCACAAGAATTGTCAAATTAGGCCAAAATCAAGGCTAAATTGGGTCCCGAGTTCTCTGTCATGGATCAGTGTGCAGTCCATGATGTTCCTTCACTTAAATGGGCCTAACTTACTCATCTTAAGCCCAGTTATGGTATATGATACCTTGTTGGAAAGCTTATTCAGAGGCCCTTAATTTGGTCTCGGCTTTGGTCAGAATTAATAAGCATAAATTGCAGTTTATAGCCGCACATGCCAGAGAGAGACGAAAATTAGACTGCTTTTACAATCATTGTTTTTGCTTTTACATTATTGGACTTAATTGGGCTTAATTGCTAAACATTGTTAATTTTCAGATTTTTCACTCATCCTGACCTTCTTACCTTGCGCAGAGAATAACTAGAGTAACAGATATCGAATTTTGGTGATCTTGCTGTCCCTAGAAAGATAAGGAAGAGACCTACAATTTTGGGTTTCACAAGAATTGTCAAATTTGGCCAAAATCAAGGCTGAATTGGGTCGCGAGTTCTCTGGCGAGGATCAGTGCTCAGTCCCTGATGTTCCTTCATTTAAATGGGACTAACTTACACATGTTAAGCCCAATTAAGGCATATGATACCTTTTTGGAAAGCTTATTCAGAGGACCTTAATTGGGTCTAGGGTAAGGTCAGGATTAATATGCATAAATAGTAATTTACAGCCGCACAAGCCAGAGAGAGATGGAAATTAGACAACTTTTACAATCATTTTTTTTCTTTTACATTATTGGGCTTAATTGCTAAATAGAGTTAATTTTCGGATTTTTCACTCATCCTGACCTTGTTGCCTTGCACAGAGCGTAACTAGAGCTACATATATCGGATTTTGGTGATCATACAGTCCCTAGAAATATAAGGAATAGACCTACAATTTTAGGTTTCACAAGAATTGTCAAATTATGCCAAAACCTAGGCAAAATTGGGTCCCGAGTTCTATGTCATGGATCAGTGCGCAGTCCATGATGTTCCTTCACTTAAATGGGCCTAACATACTCACCTTAAGCCCAGTTGAGGCATATGATACCTTGTTGGAAAGCTTATTCAGTGGCCCTTAATTTGGTCTAGGGTTAGGTCAGGATTAATAAGCATAAATAGCAGTTTACAGCCGCACAAGCCGAGAGAGAGACGGAAATTAGACAACTTTTACAATCATTATTTTTGCTTTTACATTATTGGGCTTAATCGGGCTTAATTGCTAAACATTGTTAATTTTCGGATTTTTAACTCATCATGACCTTGTTGCCTTGCGCAGAGCATAACTAGAGCAACAGATAGCGGATTTGGGTGATCTTGCTGTCCCTAGAAAGATAAGGAAGAGACCTACAATTTCAGGTTTCATAAGATTTGTCAAATTAGGCCAAAATCAAGTCTAAATTGGGTCCCGGGTTCTTTGGCACGTATCAGATGTGCAGTCCATGATGTTCCTTCACTTAAACGGGGCTAATTTACTCATCTTAAGCCCAGTTAAGGAATATGATACCTTGTTGGAAAGCTTAGTCAGAGGCCCTTAATTTGGTCTCGGGTTAGGTCAGGATTAATAAGCATAAATAGCAGTTTACAGCGGCACAAGCCAGAGAGAGACAGAAATTAGACAACTTTTACAGTCATTATTTTTGCTTTTACATTATTGGGCTTAATCGGGCTTAATTGCTAAACATTGTTAATTTTTGGATTTTTCACTAATCCTGACCTTGTTGCCTTGTGCAGAGCATAACTAGAGCAACAGATAGCGGATTTTGGTGATCTTGCTGTCCCTAGATAGATAAGGAAGAGACCTACAATTTCATGTTTCATAAGATTCGTCAAATTTGGCCAAAACCAGGTCTAAATTGGGTCCCGGGTTCTCTAGCATGGATCAGATGCGCAGTCCATGATGTTCCTTCACTTAAACGGGCCTAACTTACTCATCTTCAGCCCAGTTAAGGCATATGATACCTTGTTGGAAAGCTAAGTCAAAGGCCCTTAATTTGGTCTTGGGTTAGGTCAGGATTAATAAGCATAAATAGCAGTTTACAGCCGCACAAGCCAGAGAGAGACATAAATTATACAACTTTTACAATCATTATTTTTTGCTTTTACATTATTGGACTTAATTGGGCTTAATTGCTAAACATTGTTAATGTTCGTATTTATCACTCATCCTGACCTAGTTGCCTTGCGCAGAGCATAACTAGAGCTACAGATATCGGATTTTGGTGATATTGGTGTCCCTAGAAATATAAGGAAGAGACCTACAATTTCGGGTTTCACAAGAATTGTCAAATTAGGCCAAAATCAAGGCTAAATTGGGTCGCGAGTTCTCTAGCGCGGATCAGTGCGCAGTACATGATGTTCCTTCACTTAAATGGGTCTAACTTACACATGTTAAGCCCAATTAAGGCATATGATACCTTGTTGGAAAGATTATTCAGAGGCCGTTAATTTGGTCTGGGGTTAGGTCAGGATTAATATGCATAAGTAGCAGTTTACATCCGCACAAGCCAGAGAGAGATGGAAATAAGACAACTTTTACAATCATTGTTTTTGCTTTTACATTATTGGGCTTAATTGCTAAACAGTGTTAATTTTTGGATTTTTCACTCATCCTGACCTTGTTGCCTTGCACAGAGCATAACTAGAGCTACAGATATCGGATTTTGGTGATCATACAGTCCCTAGAAATATAAGGAAGAGACCTACAATTTCAGGTTTCACAAGAATTGTCAAATTAGGCCAAAATCAAGGCTAAATTAGGTCGCGAGTTCTCTGGCACAGATCAGTGTGCAGTCCTTGATGTTCCTTCACTTAAATGGGCCTAACTTTCTCACCTTAAGCCCAGTTAAGGCATATGATACCTTCTTGGAAAGCTTATTCAGTGGCCCTTAATTTGGTCTAGGGTTAGGTCTGGATTAATAAGCATAAATAATAGTTTACAGCCGCACAAGCCAGAGAGAGACGGAAATTAGACAACTTTTACAATCATTGTTTTCGCTTTTACATTATTGGACTTAATTGGGCTTAATTGCTAAACATTGTTAATTTTCGTATTTTTCACTCATCCTGACCTTGTTGCCTTGCGTAGAGCATAACTTGAGCTACAGATATCGGATTTTGGTGATCTTGTTGTCCCTAGAAGGATAAGGAAGAGACCTACAATTTCGGGTTTCACAAGAATTGTCAAATTAGGACAAAATCAAGGCTAAATTGGTTCGCGAGTTCTCTGGCGCAGATCAGTGCGCAATACATGATGTTCCTTCACTTAAATGGGTCTAACTTACACATGTTAAGCCCAATTAAGGCATATGATACCTTGTTGGAAAGCTTATTCAGAGGCCGTTAATTTGGTCTGGGGTTAGGTCAGGATTAATAAGCATAAGTTGCAGTTTACATCCGCACAAGCCAGAGAGAGATGGAAATTAGACAACTTTTACAATCATTGTTTTTGCTTTTACATTATTGGGCTTAATTGCTAAACAGTGTTAGTTTTTGGATTTTTCACTCATCCTGACCTTGTTGCCTTGCACAGAGCATAACTGGAGCTACATATATCGGATTTTGGTGATCATACAGTCCCTAGAAATATAAGGAAGAGACCTACAATTTCAGGTTTCACAAGAATTGTCAAATTAGCCCAAAATCAAGGCTAAATTAAGGCGAGTTCTTCCATGATGTTCCTTCACTTAAATGGGCCTAACTTTCTCACCTTAAGCCTAGTTAAGGCATATGATACCTTCTTGGAAAGCTTATTGGCCCTTAATTTGGTCTAGGGTTAGGTCGGATTAATAAGCATAAATTACAGTTTACATCCGCAAAGAGAGACGAAAATTAGATAACTTTTACAATCATTGTTTTTGCTTTTACATTATTGGACTTAATTGCTAAACAATGTTAATTTTTGGATTTGTCACTCATCCTGACCTTGTTGCCTTGCGCAGAGCATAACTAGAGCTACATATATCGGATTTTGGTGATCTTGGTGTCCCTAGAAATATAAGGAAGAGACCTATAATTTCAGGTTTCACAAAAATTGTCAAATTAGGCCAAAATCAAGGCTAAATTGGGTCGCGACTACTTTGGCGCGGATCAGTGCGCAGTCCATGATGTTCCTTCACTTAAATGGGCCTAACTTACTCATCTTAAGCCCAGTTAAGGCATATGATACCTTATTGGAAAGCTTATTCAGAGGCCCTTAATTTGGTCTAGGGTTAGGTCTGGATTAATAAGCATAAATAGCAGTTTACAGTCGCACAAGCCATAGAGAGACAGAAATTAGAGAACTTTTACAATCATTGTTTTTGAATTTACATTATTGGACTTAATTGGGCTTAATTTCTAAACATTGTTAATTTTCGGAATTTTCACTCATCCTGAACTTGTACCTTGTTTCCCTGAGCATAACTTGAGCTGCATCGGATTTTGGTGATCTTGTTGTCCCCGGGAAAGATAAGGAAAAGACCTACAATAGTCGGTTTCACAAGAGTTGTCAAATTAGGCCAAAATCAAGGCTAAATTGGGTCCGACCCGCGCGGATCGGGCCCGGTGGCGATCCATGATGTTCCTTCTCATAAATGGGCCTAACTTACTCACCTTAAGCCTAGTTAAGGAGTATGATACCTTGTTGGAATGCTTATTCAGTGGCCCTTAATTTGGTCTAGGGTTAGGTAAGGATTAATAAGCATAAATAGCAGTTTAAGGCCGCACAAGCCAGAGAGAGACGAAAATTAGAGAACTTTTACAATCATTATTTTTGCTTTTACGTTATCGGACTTAATTGGTCTTAATTGCTAAACATTGTTAATGTTCGTATTTTTCACTCATCCTGACCTTGTTCCCTTGCGCAGAGCATAACTTGAGCTACAGATATCGGATTTTGGTGATCTTGCTGTCCCGAGAAAGATAAGGAAGAGACCTACAATGTCAGGTTTCACAGGAATTGTCAAATTAGGCCAAAATCAAGGCTAAATTGGGTCCCGAGTTCTCTGGCGCGGATCAATGCGAAGTCCATGATTTACCTTCACTTAAATGGGCCTAACTTACCAATCTTAAGGCCAATTAAGGCATATGATACCTTGTTGGAAAGCTTATTCAGAGGCCCTTAATTTGGTCAAGGGTTAGGTCAGGATTAATAAGCATAAATTGCAGTTTACAGCCGAACAAACCAGAGAGAGATGGAAATTAGACAACTTTTACAATCATTGTTTTTGCTTTTACATTATTGGGCTTAATTGCTAAACAATGTTAATTTTTGGATTTGTCACTCATCCTGACCTTGTTGCCTTGGACAGAGCATAACTAGAGCTACAGATATTGGATTTTGGTGATCTTCCGCCCCTAGAAATATAAGGAAGAGACCTACAATTTCAGGTTTCACAAGAATTGTCAAATTAGGCCAAAATCAAGGCTAAATTGGGTCGCGAGTTCTCTGGCGTGGATCAGTGCGTTGTCCATGATGTTCCTTCACTTAAATGGGCCTAACTTACTCACCTTAAGCCCAGTTAAGGCATATGATACCTTGTTGGAAAGCTTATTCAGGTGACCCTTAATTTGGTCTAGGGTTAGGTCGGATTAATATGCATAAATAGCAGTTTACAGCCACACAAGCCACAGAGAGACACAACTTAGACAACTTTTACAATCATTATTTTTGCTTTTACATTATTGGACTTAAGGGCTGAATTGCTAAACATTGTTAATTTTTGGATTTTCACTCATCCCCGACCTTGTTGCCTGCGCAGCATAACCGAGCGGGATTTTGGTGATCTTGCTGTCCCTAGAAAGATAAGGAAGAGACCTACAATTTCAGGTTTCATAAGATTTGTCAAATTAGGCCAAAATCAAGTCTAAATTGGGTCCCGGTTTCTTGGCACGGATCGAATGCGCAGTCCATGATGTTCCTTCACTTAAATGGGCCTAACTTACTCATCTTAAGCCCAGTTAAGGCATATGATACCTTGTTGGAAAGCTTATTCAGAGGCCCTTAATTTGGTCTCGGGTTTGGTCAGGATTAATAAGCATAAATAGCAGTTTACAGCCGCACAAGCCAGAGAGACAGAAATTAGCCAACTTTTACAATCATTGTTTTTGCATTTACATTATTGGACTTAATTGGGCTTAATTGCTAAATATTGTTAATTTTCGGATTTTTCACTCATCCTGACCTTGTTGCCTTGCGCAGAGCATAACTTGAGATACAAATATCGGATTTTGGTGATCTTGCTGTCCCTAGAAGGATAAGGAAGAGACCTACAATGTCAGGTTTCACAAGAATTGTCAAATTAGGCCAAAATCAAGGCTAAATTGGGTCCCGCGTTCTTTGGCGCGGATCAGTACGCAGTCCATGAAGTTCCTTCACTTAAATGGGCCTAACTTACTCACCTTAAGCCCAGTTAAGGCATATGATACCTTGTTGGAATGCTTATTCAGTGGCCCTTAGTTTGGTCTAGGGTTAGGTCAGGATTAATAAGCATAAATATCAGTTTACAGCCGCACAAGCTAGAGAGAGACGAAAATTAGAGAACTTTTACAATCATTATTTTTTCTTTTACATTATTGGGCTTAATCGGGCTTAATTGCTAAACATTGTTAATTTTTGGATTTTTCACTAATCCTGACCTTGTTGCCTTGCGCAGAGCATAACTAGAGCAACAGATTGCGGATTTTGGTGATCTTGTTGTCCCTAGAAAGATAAGGAAGAGACCTACAATTTTGGGTTTCACAAGAATTGTCAAATTAGGCCAAAATCAAGGCTAAATTGGGTCCCGAGTTCTCTGGCGTGGATCAGTGCGCAGTCCATGATGTTCCTTCACTTAAATGGGCCTAACTTACTCATCTTAAGCCCAATTAAGGCATATGATACCTTGTTGGAAAGCTAATTCAGAGGCCCTTAATTTGGTCTAGGGTTAGGTCAGGATTAATAAGCATAAATACCAGTTTATAGCCGCACAATCCAGAGAGAGATGGAAATTAGACAACTTTTACAATCATTGTTTTTGTTTTTACATTATTGGGCTTAATTGCTTAATGCTAAAATGTTAATTTTCGGATTTTTCACTCATCCTAACCTTGTTGCCTTGGAGCAGAGCATAACTAGAGCTATAGAAATCGGATTTTGGTGATCTTACGGTCCCTAGAATGTTAAGGAAGTGACCTACAATTTCAGGTTTCACAAGAATTGTCAAATTAGGCCAAAATCATGGCTAAATTGGGCGCGCCGCCGCCTCCATGATGTTCCTTCTCTTAAATGGGCCTAACTTACTCATCTTAAGCCCAATTAAGGCATATGATACCTTGTTGAAAAGCTTATTCAAAGGCCCTTAATTTGGTTTAGGATAGGTAAGGATTAATAAGAATAAATAGCAGTTTATTGCCGCACAATGAGAGAGAGACGAAAATTAGATAACTTTTACAATCATTGTTTTTGCTTTTACATTATTGGGCTTAATTGCTAAACATTGTTAATTTTCAGATTTTTCGCTCATCCTAACCTTGTTGCCTTGCGCAGAGGATAACTAGAGCTACAGATTTCGGATTTTGGTGATCTTGCTGTCCCTAGAAAGATAAGGAAGAGACCTACAATTTCAGGTTTCACAAGAGTCGTCAAATTAGGCCAAAATCAAGTCTAAATTGGGTCCCGGGTTCTCTCGCACAGATCAGTGCGTAGTCCATGATGTTCCTTCACTTAAACGGGCCTAACTTACTCATCTTAAGCCCAGTTAAGGCCTATGATAACTTGTTGAAAGCTTATTCAGAGGCCCTTAATTTGGTCTCGATTTAGGTTAGGATTAATAAGCATAAATAGCAGTTTACAGCCGCACAAGCCAGAGAGAGACTGAAATTAGACAACTTTTACAATCATTGTTTTTGTTTTTACATTATTGGACTTAATTGGGCTTAATTGCTAAACATTGTTAATTTTGGTATTTTTCACTCATCCTGACCTTGTTGCCTTGTGCGGAGCATAACTTGAGCTACAGATATCGGATTTTGGTGATCTTGCTGTCCCTAGAAAGATAAGGAAGACACCTATAATTTCGGGTATCACAAGAATTGTCAAATTAGGTCAAAATCAAGGCTAAATTGGGTCCCGAGTTCTCTTGCGCGGATCAGTGCGCAGTCCATGATGTTCCTTCCCTTAAATGGGCCTAACTTACCCATCTTAAGCCCAATGAAGGCATATGATACTGGTGAGTCACCGAACTCACTCAAATTACAGAACAAATCCCTACTAGCTTGTAGTATAAGGAATGACTCAGATCGTCTCACAAAAGACCATGAGTGCTATTCAATCATATCAAGACTCAACACAAAAATTGGGGGGGGGGGGGGGGGGAGGGGTTGTGATTTTAGATTGCAAAAGATAAGTTTAGACTAAGAGAAATCAAGTAAGAAATCAACCAATCCAAGACACTTAACCATAATTCCAATTTTGGCTATCATAGACCACGGAATACTCAAACTGAATCAAAGTAATGGTTAATTCAATTTCAACCGAGATCTCTGCATCGGAATTGAGGTTCACTACTAGATAATCATCTAGGATTTAACTGACAAACGATTTTACAAATCTATAAAATCAGTGCAAGTTTAAATACAAGAACCAATTAACCTTAAACCACAAATCTGTAGTTTAATTTACTTCAACTCAGAGAATGAGATATTGAATTATCAATCAATATCACATTCGTAATTCATAATTTCGAATACACAAACAGTAATCACCATTCATGCATCACGAATTCTGATTAGTAAGGAGAAGAGAAGATAAAAACTACTTGAATTCAAAATGAAAGTTGAAGTACAAAAGTCTGAAGCCAAACGAAATTCCTTCAAGCACCTTGGATTGATTTCAGAATTAGCCTTCCATGACTACAGTCCAAGGAGGCTTGAGGAAGAGAAAATAAAAATACGAAAACAATAACAAACAACGTAATTAAGTAGCAGAAAACTAAAGGAACCCCCAGTCTCCTATTCTGGCTCCTATTTATACAAATTCTCTCAAGACCTCCTCTCAATATCTGAATGCTCCTTCAATTAACTTCAACCTCTTCCTCTTAGCTTTCCAAAGCCACTTAATTTGCTTAATTACGAATTAAGATGAGAGAGTTATGTCCACATTCAACTCATAGGGCAGCTGAAGCGACCTCTGACTTCACATGGATTGCAGCCCCTCAAAACGACTCTGTTTGGAACAATGGTCTTCACGAGAGTTAAAGCTCTGTGTTTGATCTTTCATTTGCCACCGGTTTCAGTTCCAAACGACATCTACAGCCCAAGTTATGGTCCAATCTTCATGACCAGTTCAGGTTCCAGCGACAGCAATTATGTTATGACTTCAAGGCCCAATGTGACCCACTATACATCCAATTCAGCATCTGAGTTCTTCATGAAAGTTGTTGGGCTTCCTTTTAGCTTTCCTACAATATAATGTTAATAATTGTTAGATGCCCTGAACTCAAGATATGGCTAAAATACAGAGTCAACATCTATAATCATGAATTAGTGAAAATTTGTAATAAAGCCCAATGAGGCCCAAACTCATAAATCATTGCTAGACTAAATCAATTATGCACATTTAGCTTGTAAAAAGTACTAAAAATGAGGGATCTTCAATGCATGCAAAGAATGTTTATCACATTCCCCCACACTTAGCTCTTGCACGTCCCGGGCAAACTTGAAATTGAAACACAACACCAAGAACAAAGCACAAAACCTAAAAACTCTACAAGACTCAATTTCCAAAGATATTCAAGAAGGCAAAAGTCCATGAGCAAGGTAACCATCAAAGCCAAGAGATCACAACATCAATGAAATTACATTTCCTTTCATCTCAAATCAACAAGGTAACTTTAATTGGAAAGCATAGATCAAGAATGGTAGATCCTCACACAAGATACACTCTCAATCCCTCAAGTGTTTAGAAGGTAAAGATTTCACTCAAATCAACTCATGAAAATTGCACTACCATAAGCTTGCTCATATTCTACTTCTCCACTATTAAAAACACATGCACACACAAATCAAGAGGACTTTATCAAGGTTGCAATGAGGTCAAAAGCAAAGGAAATGATATGGCAAGTTAAGAACCAAAGAGAATAAAAGAGCATTGGAGAAGGACTCAATTAGAAAAAGGTGAAAATTTACCCAAAAAAATTCACAAAAATGCGCAATCTTTCACATTTTCCTTTATTGATCTTCACAACCGTGTGACTGTATTCTTGTGTGTTTCTTTTTCTTCTCTCTTTTTTTTTTTTTATTTTTTTAAATGCGTTTTTTAAATGCGCAATATTTTTTTTTAGTACCCAATTTTCACCAAATACCAGCATTTCCCCCCCCCCACACACACACACACACACACACACACTTGGACCATTGCTTGTCCGCAAGAAATAAGAATGCCTCCAAAGAAACAATGCTCTCTCACTCGCTTAGGTTGGGTCAAAACATGGTTTTTCACTTAAGGCAAGAAATGAGCCAAAAACAATGAGTAGACAATTAGGCTCATGGGGGACTAATCAAGGGAAAAATGATGCAAGGTAGGCTTATTTGGCCAAAGTAGCTAAGCAAGAAGAATGCCTCAATCATGTCCATGTATGCAAGCAGAGATATAGCTTCAAAAAGAAATAAAGCAAGTTCTAGAGTAACAAAAATCATGAGTGACAACCACACAGGAAAGGAAAAAAAAATGGTACAAACGCGTAAACCATTCAACAATAGGCTCAAAATCTCACAAGGCATGGATGAATCTACCAAACTCAAACCAGCAAACCAAAAACCATAACGAAACCTGTGATTATGATGAAAGACAATAAATTTCACACACGCTATGACACTTAACTTTAAAATGAAACCAAATGATAAGCCTCTGGCTCATCTAGTTTTATGGCTAGTATGACCAGGGTTTTGTGCAAATTATATCCTATTTTCACCCAAATTAGATTAGATTGTCCTCAAGCAAGGTTTTGAGTCCCTAAAGTAGTTTTAGGTTAATTTAGCCAGTTTAGAGTCAAAATAATGCACTTATGGTTATTTCCTTGTTTTCAGGTTAAGTAGAAGTCAAGAGAATAAAGAAACAGGGGATTCGCCTCGCGAGAGTCTTCTCGCCTCGCGAACCTGAAAGCCAGCAGAACAGTGGAAATGACATCCTCTCTGGTTCGCCCCGCGAAGAGGGACTCGCCCCGCGAGTCATCCAACCCTGAAAGTCAGAGACTATCACGGCTTGCCCGTGTTGAAGGTCACGGCTGTGGCAGTTTTGAAGTTGAAGAGTCTCGCCTCGCGAGCATCCATTCGCCTCGCGAGCCTGGAAGTCAGAAAGCATCACGGTTGGCCCCTGATGTTCATAACGGGCGTAATAAGCAGACTCCTCAGTTCTCTCGCCTCGCGATCTGTGATTCGCCTCGCGAGAATGCCAAAGGTTGCTGACTCTTCACAATATTCGCCTCGCGAATTAGAGTTCGCCTCGCGAGTAGGCTTAATTTCTGACTAGTATAAATTGATGTTCTGAACAGTTTGGAAGAACTTTTGCTTCTCCATTGTTTTTACTTCTTTTTGTGTTTTTCGTTTTTCATATGGAGAACTAAATTTCTAGGATTAATCTATTGTAATCGATTTCCATTATACTTGAGGTTTTGTGATTCCTATTTTACTTGTTTTTCCCTTTTCAATACTATGTTATGCATTTCTGTTTGTTTAATTCAGGAGTGTATAGTATTGTATTGATTCGTTCAGTGATGTTATGTTCCTATACTCAATCGCGTTTGTTTAATTCGCGTGTGTTCATTCATGTTCGTTTAGTTCATGAGGGCTTAACCCCGTTTGTTTAATTCGGGAATAGGAACATATATCCGTAGTGGCAATTTCGTTTGTTAATTGTTGCTACAACTGAAAGGGGATAGAATCTGCTTAGGGCTAGGAATTCACATAACCGATGATAGTTGGGAAATTGAGAACAATAGATTAATCGTCTTTAGCTATTTGATAACCTTTTCAACTGCCCTGTTTTCATTGCTTGTTATTGCTTATTTTCTTATTTGCACTCCAATCCAACCCCCCCCCAAAACTGATTTTTGTGACAAATAACACTTCAAGAGTCCTTGAGAGACGACATCCGAGTTGTCGCCCTTACTACAGTTTTAAAACCACTCGTTCTTTTTTTGGCGCGTGTGCGACAGCGCGATCAAAAATTGGCGCCGTTGCCGGGGACTCTTGTTTTGTTATTTTCGCATTTTTATTTCTGTTTTTCTCTTTTATTTTTGCTTTTATTTTGAATTAGTCTGGCTACTAGATCTAATTGCCCTGAACTGTGTGAATTTGATCCGGAAATTGAAAGAACACTGCACACACTCCGTAGAGAATTTCGGGCTAGCACTAGTAGTGATTCTAATTCCAAAACTGTTTTTGAAAACATGGGTGACCAAAGGACATTAAGACAGCTTGCTGCCCCTGATGTAAATTACAATGGATTGTGTATTTCATATCCTGGTGCTGATACGCCATTTGAATTAAAATCTGGTCTAATCCATTTGTTGCCAAGGTTCAATGGTCTTGCAAGTGAGGACCCGCATAAGCACCTCAAGGAATTTCAGGTCGTCTGCTCCACAACCTTGAGACCAGAGGGAGTAACTGAAGATCACATTAAGTTGAAAGCTTTTCCGTTCTCACTCCAGGGAGCTGCAAAGGATTGGCTGTTGTATCTTGAGCCAAACTCCATCACCACATGGAACGACTTGAAGAGGCTCTTCCTAGAGAAATATTTTCCTGCCTCCAGAGCTGCCTCAATCAGGAAAGAAATCTGTGGCATCAGACAAGGAAATGAGTCGCTAGCTGAATATTGGGAGAGGTTCAAGCAGTTGACATCCAGTTGCCCCCAGCATCAGATTTCTGAACAGCTTCTCATCCAATATTTTTATGAAGGGTTACTGCCGATGGATAGGAATATTTTGGATGCTGCTAGTGGGGAGCTCTTGTTGATAAGACCCCAGCTGCTGCCAAGCTACTTGACACGGACTCGGCAAGTGTACCGGTTCGTTGCAAGTAATAAAACGGTAAGACCGGATATCGTTCTCAGGGATCGTGGACAATTACCACTTCGCAAATTTGACTACTATCTAGGCGATCGAATTTTGGAGTGAAGGTTGCTCTATCATCTAACAAGCAAACAAGAAGAAAATGTTTTTGTTCTTTTTGGATTTTTTTTCAAACAGTTAATGTGAAAATAGAAAGATGAATAACAATGAGATAGAATTGCTAGGGTTAGACTAGGCTAATCCTCCCTTGATTGTCATGAAATGATAACTAACACAGTTCCTACTTCACTTATGACAATCGAATCTTTCCTAATATACTCAAGCCTAATGTCTTAGGTGCATTGAGCCTAAAATCCCAAATTAAACCCTAATGTCTTAGGTGGATTAATAAGAGAAATTGCATTAAGAACAAGATTCATAAGATTGCAAGTAGCCAACACCTATGTCTAGATTCTTGGACTACTTGGCATATAATTCATGAGCATGCTTTAACATCAACCTTTCAATTGTCTATTAAAGCAACTAATCATTCCTAAGATGATCAAGCCTAGGAAAGCCTTAAGCATAGAATTATATACTCATAAAGAAGAAGGAAACTGTATTAAAATCAAGTCATTTTACAACTAAGTTCAGATAGCAATAGTCTAACCCCAACAAAGGGGAGTTTAGCTACACATAATTGAAGATAAAACAAAAGAAATAATTACAGAGATGAACAAAGGAGAGAGCTCCATGAAATGATGCACAGCAGCCACAGCAGCAGAGGATTTTTCTTTAGGGTTTTCTGAATATCCTTTCTTCTGTTCTGACCAGTTCTTTTATAACTCGTGGCCGGTCACGGCCGTGATAGCCATCACGGCCAGGCCGTGACGGGTTCTGACTCTTGCAGTTCTGGCCAAACTACTCTTTCGCGAGGCGAGCACTTATTTCGTGACGCGAGCCCACTTTTGATGCCCGTGATCCCCATCACGGCCAGGCCGTGATCGTCTCTGACTTTTGGAGGTTTCTGGGTCACGGCCGTGATGTACATCACGGCTAGGCCGTGATCGTCTCTGACTTTTGGTGGTTTTGGTACAATCACTCTCTCGCGAGGCGAGCTATCATTCGCGTCGCGAACCAACTTTTCACGCCCTTGATCTCTATCACGGCCAAGCCGTGATCGTCTCTGACTTTTGGTGGTTTTGGGTCACGGCCGTGATAGCCATCACAGCCAGGCCGTGACAGATTCTGACTTTTGACCCCCTTCTTCTTCAGTTTCCAGGCCTTCTCTTCATCTCAGCTTCCTCATGGCTAAAACTTGGGCATTTAATCAAAAATCCCTGCAAAACAACACACAATACCACCTTATCCGTTCCAAATGAAAAACTAAACAAAATCCAACTAAAATGGCCTAACTAAATGCAAATGCATGCAGAAATGTACATGGAAAATGAGGTGAAATCACACTCATCAAATCACCCCAAGCTTAAGATGTTGCTTGTCCTCAAGCAAAAACCAAGGCCATAAGATGAAAACAACCAGGACAATGATAGTGAACTAAGAATCCGAGTAAAATGATCCAAGCAACAGGCAGTCAATTGTTTAAGCAAGAGACAATCAATTCAAGTCCAATTAGGGCTTAGTTTCCCTAGACTCACATTCTCACTGATTCGGGTACTCTATCTCACTCGAAGCTCACCCCAAGCTTGTTCATTTGCTTGGCTCTCTTTCTTGCCTCACTCACTCAAGTGTTAAGGGAATATGACATTTCACTCCATTTTCCTCAAAGAATGATTCCTACCATAAGCTTGACTATCAACCAAATCTTCACTTTATTAATGAAAACATCTAAGAATCAAGAGGTCTTATTCTTTGGTTGTCATGGGGCCATGGGATCAATTTTCAGGTGGGAATTTCAAGAATAGGAAATTTCAAAAGGCTATACAAACAATCAAGCATTGCAAGGCACGACCTTCTAAAATACCTTTCTTTGGGTTTCAGTTTACTCTTCCACCATTCTTTCATTTTTTTTTCATTATCATTTTACTTCTCCTTCCTTTTTGTCATCCCCTTCCCCATTTTTATTTCTTAGACTCTTCTCTTTATTTTTCTTTCTTTCTTTTGTTTGGAGAACGGGCGAATTTGCAATTCAAAAGAAGTAAAATTTTTAGATTCATTTTTTTTTTCATCATCCCAAACTTTCAACTACATTTTCCAACCCATTTTTGCACAGTACTTTAGAAGGTCCCTCATAAGCATATTTAACTAAACATTTCAGGGTACCAAGAAAAGCATGCTATTCATTCAGGCTCAAAATGGGGCAACTAAGAGTAGCATTATTCATTCAAAGCTCAGAAGGCCAGAAAAAACACCTATTGCCTCAATCCTTTTCAAAAACATTCTCAAAAATTTTCAAGTTTCGGAATGGTTTCAAGTCAAGTTCTAGAGAAAAACAATCCAAGAGGAACACACTCTACACAAAGAATGGGGGCAGATTTAGTGAGTACCCCCTAATGGCTCAAAAGCTCACATTTATCAGTTCAAGAACCAGTGAGAAACATAAATCCATAGAAACACATGCTAATCATCAACTATCCAAGACCATCTCAAGCATATTTAATGAAGTCACATCACAAGAATAGAAAATCAGGGTCCAAAAATTCACTATCACAGAAAAGTTGGCACTTAGCTCTTACAATCATAAGCTCAATCTAAGCAGGGGTAACCGAATCATGCGATCATGCAAACTTAAGCCTATATGAATGCAATATTTACAATGCAAGCAAAAAGATTACCCCTCCCCCAAGCTTAAAGACTTACATTGTCCTCAATGTAAATAATGAAGCTTAGAGAGGAGAGAAAACTGGAACAACTCACCCAGGTGGTAGTGGTGCTGCATCACATGCTTTCTGGTTTTGTTTCCTTCTGCCCTTCTTCTCTTCCTTCCTTCAAAATCTGGAATCACTCAACAAACTATTAACAAACCTCTTGAGCTTCTCAAATTATTCAAGAGGGGAAATCAAAAACAAAAGAGAAGATGAAAATAAAAAATAAAAATTGGGTTGCCTCCCAATAAGCGCTTCTTTAACGTCACTAGCTTGACGGATGATTTTTTTTTTTTTTAGGATGGTGGTGCCTGAAGAGTGACGGAGACCGCCTGACGATCAAAGTTGCCTCCAAGGTAGTGCTTTAGTCTTTGTCCATTAACAGTGAAGGTATCACCGGATGATGGATCTTCCAATTTAACTGAACCAAATGGAGAGACAGACTTGACATAGAATGGGCCTGACCATCTTGATCTCAATTTGCCCGGAAAGAGCTTAAGTCTTGAGTTAAACAGCAAAACTGACTGGCCTTCTTCAAATTTCTTGGGAAGAATGTACTTATCATGCCAGAACTTTGTTCTTTCCTTGTATATCCTAGCACTCTCATAAGCCAAGAGTCGGAACTCATCCAACTCATTCAATTGAATCATCCTCTTGTCCATGGCCAGCCTTGTATCAAAGTTCAGGGCCTTCACTGCCCAAAAAGCACGGTGTTGTAGCTCTACCGGAAGGTGACAGGATTTCCCGAACACCAATTGGTAAGGTGACATACCAATAGGTGTCTTATAAGCCGTCCGATAGGCCCAAAGTGCATCATCCAATTTCTTCGCCCAATCCTTCCTTGCATTGTTCACAGTTTTTTCCAAAATTCTCTTCAACTCCCGGTTGGAGAATTCCACTTGCCCACTGGTTTGGGGATGGTATGGTGTGGTAACTTTGTGGTTCACCCCAAATTTGGCAAGCACTGCATTGAACTCATTATTGCAAAAGTGGGTACCCCCATCACTAATGATAGCCCTAGGGGTCCCAAACCGGGTAAAAATATTCTTCCTCACAAAACTGATCACAGTTCTTGCATCATCTTTCAGAGTTGGCACGGCTTCCACCCACTTGCTCACATAATCAACTGCCACCAGAATGTACTTGTTGTTGTAAGATGACGGGAAAGGACCCATGAAGTCAATCCCCTATACGTCAAAGAGCTCCACCTCAAGTATACCATTCAAGGGCATCTCATTTCTCTTAGAAATACTACCGGTCCTCTGACATTTATCACAATTCATCACCCAAGCTCGGGAGTCCTTGAAAATAGTGGGCCAAAATAGCCCGCTTTGCAAAATCTTCATGGCGGTCCTCTCACCACCAAAATGTCCTCCATAGGGTGAGTTGTGGCAGTGGGTCAACACCCCATTAATTTCTTCTTCCGGTATGCACCTCCTCGTAATTCCATCCGAACCTCTTTTTGAAAAGATACGGCTCATCCCAAATATAGAACTTGGCATCATGAATGAGCTTCTTCCTCTCATTGCGCATTGAAGTCCTTAGGAATCTTATTGGCTGCCTTGTAATTTGCAATATCTGCGAACCAAGGTGCCACCAGCACCACAAACAACTGTTCATCTGGGAACTCCTCTTGAATTGGCAACTTTGCTTCTGCTTGGACATCTGCTTGTGGAAGCCCGGACAAATGGTCGGCTACCACATTCTCCACTCCTTTCTTGTCCTTTATTTCCAAATCAAACTCTTGGAGTAGTAGTATCCACCTAATAAGCCTTGGCTTAGCATCCTGTTTAGTCATAAGATATCTCAAAGCAGAATGATCAGTGTAGACAATAGTTTTACAGCCAATCAAGTAGGATCTAAATTTATCAAAAGCAAATACCACAGCAAGCAATTCTTTTTCAGTCGTAGTGTAATTCAATTGGGCTTCATTAAGTACACGACTGGCATAGTAAATGACATGCAGCACTTTGTTTTTTCTTTGGCCCAAAATGGCTCCCACCGCATAGTCACTTGCATCACACATTAGCTCAAAAGGTAAACTCCAATCTGGAGGTGCAATGACCGGTGCGGTGGTGAGTTTTTCTTTCAAAATTTTGAAGGCATGCATGCAATCATCATCAAATATAAAAGGAGTATCAGCTACCAAAAGCTTGCATAAGGGTTTCACAATTTTTGAAAAATCTTTTATGAACCTTCTATAAAAACCCGCATGCCCTAGGAAGCTTCTAACACCTTTCACATTTAAGGGAGGAGGAAGTTTTTCAATCACTTCAATTTTGGCTCTATCAACCTCCATCCCTCGTGATGAAATTTTGTGCCCAAGAACTATACCCTCCCTAACCATGAAATGGCATTTTTCCCAATTTAAAACGAGGTTAGTTTCTTGGCACCTTTTTAGAACACAGGCAAGATTATTCAAACAGTTATCAAAAGAATCACCAAATACAGAAAAATCGTCCATAAACACCTCAATAAATTTCTCATTCATATCAGAAAATATGGATAGCATGCACCTTTGAAAAGTGGCGGGCGCATTGCACAACCCGAAAGGCATTCTCCTGTATGCATAGACTCCATAAGGGCAGGTGAAAGCGGTCTTCTCTTGGTCCTCTGGGTCAACCACAATCTGGTTATACCCGGAGTATCCATCAAGGAAACAATAGAAAGCATGGCCCGCCAACCTCTCTAGCATCTGATCAATGAAGGGCAATGGAAAGTGGTCTTTTCTGGTGGCCTCATTCAGTCTTCTGTAATCAATGCATACCCTCCATCCAGACACGGTCCTAGAGGGAATAAGTTCATTCTTTTCATTTGCTACCACTGTCATCCCCCCTTTCTTCGGTACAACTTGGACCGGACTCACCCATGGACTATCGGAGATGGGATAGATAATGCCCGCATCCAACAACTTCACAATCTCCTTCCTCACAACTTCTTTCATATTCGGGTTGAGTCTTCTTTGGGTTGCCTAACCGGCTTGAATTTTTCCTCCACCCGGATTTTATGCATGCAAAAGGAGGGGCTTATCCCTTTTAAATCGGACATAGACCATCCGATTGCAGATTTGTGCTCCCTAAGCACCCTCAACAGCCTTCTCTTCTTCCAAGGAATTCAACCCACTCATCGATGATAACTGGGAATGAAGAGTACTTCCCAAGGAAAGCATAACGGAGATGGGATGGCAATTCTTTCAATTCTAGCACCGGTGGCTCACCCTTGTCTTCAATTCTCACATCTTCCACCACTTTGTCTTCATCAGTATTCACAACCAGACAAGCCTCCAGAGATTTAATCATGAGATCAACTTCTTCTGCACATACTTCTTCTTCTACATCCTCTACCATTAGAGCTGCTTCTAACGAATCCTCAAACTTATGGTGCAAACTCTTGTCAGATAATGAATCAATGAGGTCTACTAGCATGCATGTGTCCTTGTCGCTTGGGTGTTTCATTGCCTCAAACACATTAAAGGTGACCTTTTCGTCTTGTACCCGAAGCACCAATTCCCCTTGATTGACATCGATCAAGGCTCTACCTGTTGCTAGGAATGGTCTCCCAAGAATCGAGGAGGAGTATCACCATCTTCAGCCATATCTAACACCACAAAATCTGCTGGAAAAATGAACTTATCTACCTTCACCAACAAATCCTCCACAACACCATAGGGATATGTAATTGAGCGGTCTGCCAGTTGAAGAGAAATCCATGTTGGTTTTACCTCACCAATCCCCAGCTTCTTGAAAATGGAGAGCGGCATCAGATTAATACTTGCCCCTAAATCGCACAATGCTCTCCCTATGTTCAGATGACCAATCGTGCATGGGATAGTGAAACTGCCCGGGTCCTTCATTTTTACTGGCAGCTTCTTTTGAAGTATAGCGCTGCACTCTTCAGTAAGCATCACTGTCTCCTCCTTCCACCTTCTTTTGTTTGTAAGGATCTCCTTCATGAATTTTGCGTAGGAAGGCATCTGCTGTAGAGCTTCGGCAAACGGGATGTTTATTTGTAGCTTTTTGAATACATCCAGTAACTTAGAAAACTACTGATCTTTTGCCTCTTTCTTCAACCGTTGGGGGTACGGGATTCTGAAATATGGGGGCAGCTCTTTGGGATTATCAACCTCTTCCAGAATTTGTCTTCTAGTCTTCTTCTTCGCAAATTCTTCATCAACCAATTTCTCCCTCTGCGGTTCTTCAGCTTCTACATCAATAGGGATAGAGGTAGTACCTTGGGAAGTTCCGGGTTCTTCATTGTTTACCTCTTCAAACTACACCTTATCAATTCCAGCATCACTTGTATTCTCTTCCTTCTCTTTTTCTTGTGGGTTTAACACTCTCCCACTTCTTGTAATAATGGCCTTACAATCTTCCCTTGGGTTCTTCTCAGTATCCCAAAGCAATTGTCCTGGAGGTCTCTCTGCCATCTGCCTTGCTAGTTGGCCCATTTGATGCTCCAAGTTCTTGATTGAGGCATTCTGATTCTTTATAGTCTCTTGAGTAGCTTGCATGAACTGGCCTAGAAGGTTCTCCAATTTGCTTGAACTCTCTTGAGGAGGCTTTGCTTGAGTATTTGAACTTTGCCCTTGTCTCCAACTAAAGTTAGGATGATTGCGCCACCCCGGATTGTAGGTGTTGGAGTAGGGATCATTTCTAGGCCCTTGGTTGCCCATATAATTTACCTCTTCTTGTCCCGAGATTCCAACCACATTGATCTCACAGTTTCCATTTGCATGGTTGCCTCCACAGAAATCACACACTGAAGTACCTTGAGCTTGGACAGCTTGTACTTGAGAGTTCTGCAGTTGAACCGACCCCATTTGTTTGGTAAGAATAGCCATTTGTGCCTTGAGAGCACCAATTTCATCCAGCTCTAGAACACCTCTATTGACCATTGACCGAGAACTAGGCATTTGATAGTCATTGTTAGCCATGTTCTCAATCAAGTCCTTTGCTTCTTCCGGTGTCTTCTGACTCAATGTCCCTCCTGCAGCCGCTTCAATCATACTTCTTGAATTCCTGTTGAGCCCATTAACAAATGTTGCGACCTGCTGCCATGTTTCTAGTTCATGATTGGGACAAGATGTGAGTAAGGACTTGAACCTCTCCCAGGCTTCATATAGTGACTCACCATCCCTCTGTGCAAAGGCATTGATCTCTGACCTCAGCTTAATCATTCTTGAAGGAGGGAAGAAGCGAGATAAAAACTTGCTGACCAAATCATTCCAGGTGATGATGCTTCCATGAGGATGAGATTAGAGCCATGACTTAGCTCTATCCCTCAAAGAGAAAGGGAAAAGCCTTAACCGAATGGCCTCATCGGAAGCTCCGTTTAACTTGATGGTGTCACACAGCTCAATGAAAGTACCAATGTGAGCATGAGGATCTTCGCTCTCCAACCCTCCAAACTGGTTTTGCTGCACAAGGTGGAGAAGTGATGCCTTGATTTCGAAATTATTGCAAGCCACTGCGGGTCTCACAATCGGAGTTCCACATCTATCAACTCTAGGGGAAGTGTAGTCCCCCATTGTTCTCCTTGGTGCATTATTTTCTGCCATGGTGACAGCTGTTACTTCAAATTGTGGTTCTTGCACACTGGGTAACTCAACTTGTTGCTCTTGTCTACTAGAAGATGCTCTTTCTCTGTTCTGTCTTGCCTTGGTTTTCTTTCTATTCCTTCTGCAGAGTCTCTCGATCTCAGGTTCGAATTGGAGTTCACTTGGGTCGATTGTACCTCGCAAACACTGAACAAACGGAGTAGCACAGAACAAACAGAAAAGCAGCACTTGCAGAAATTTACAGCAGAGAAACAGAAAAGAAGATAAGAAAGAACACAGTAGGAAAACAGTAAAAATGCCTAAATTAGGAGTCCCTTTTGGTACTCGTGATATTGGCACACCGATCCCCGGCAACGGCGCCAAAAACTTGACACGGACTCGGCAAGTGTACCGGTTCGTTGCAAGTAATAAAACGGTAAGACCGGATATCGTTCTCAGGGATCGTGGACAATTACCACTTCGCAAATTTGACTACTATCTAGGCGATCGAATTTTGGAGTGAAGGTTGCTCTATCATCTAACAAGCAAACAAGAAGAAAATGTTTTTGTTCTTTTTGGATTTTTTTTCAAACAGTTAATGTGAAAATAGAAAGATGAATAACAATGAGATAGAATTGCTAGGGTTAGACTAGGCTAATCCTCCCTTGATTGTCATGAAATGATAACTAACACAGTTCCTACTTCACTTATGACAATCGAATCTTTTCTAATATACTCAAGCCTAATGTCTTAGGTGCATTGAGCCTAAAATCCCAAATTAAACCCTAATGTCTTAGGTGGATT
The DNA here is from genome assembly GCA_030762895.1 of Sophora flavescens. Lineage (NCBI taxonomy): Eukaryota > Viridiplantae > Streptophyta > Magnoliopsida > Fabales > Fabaceae > Sophora > Sophora flavescens. The sequence continues at coordinate 608,816 of JAUPTC010000012.1, read as the reverse complement.
AATAAGAGAAATTGCATTAAGAACAAGATTCATAAGATTGCAAGTAGCCAACACCTATGTCTAGATTCTTGGACTACTTGGCATATAATTCATGAGCATGCTTTAACATCAACCTTTCAATTGTCTATTAAAGCAACTAATCATTCCTAAGATGATCAAGCCTAGGAAAGCCTTAAGCATAGAATTATATACTCATAAAGAAGAAGGAAACTGTATTAAAATCAAGTCATTTTACAACCAAGTTTAGATAGCAATAGTCTAACCCCAACAAAGGGGAGTTTAGCTACACATAATTGAAGATAAAACAAAAGAAATAATTACAGAGATGAACAAAGGAGAGAGCTCCATGAAATGATGCACAAGAGCCACAAGACAGCAGAGGATTTTTCTTTAGGGTTTTCTGAATATCCTTTCTTCTGTTCTGACCAGTTCTTTTATAACTCGTGGCCGGTCACGGCCGTGATAGCCATCACGGCCAGGCCATGACGGGTTCTGACTCTTGCAGTTCTGGCCAAACTACTCTTTCGCGAGGCGAGCACTTATTTCGTGACGCGAGCCCACTTTTGATGCCCGTGATCCCCATCACGGCCAGGCCGTGATCGTCTCTGACTTTTGGAGGTTTTCGGGTCACGGGTGATGATGTACATCACGGCTAGGCCGTGATCGTCTCTGACTTTTGGTGGTTTTGGTACAATCACTCTCTCGCGAGGCGAGCTATCATTCACGTCGCGAACCAACTTTTCACGCCCTTGATCTCTATCACGGCCAAGCCGTGATCGTCTCTGACTTTTGGTGGTTTTGGGTCACGGTCGTGATAGCCATCACGGCCAGGCCGTGACAGATTCTGACTTTTGACCCCCTTCTTCTTCAGTTTCCAGGCCTTCTCTTCATCTCAGCTTCCTCATGGCTAAAACTTGGGCATTTAATCAAAAATCCCTGCAAAACAACACACAATACCACCTTATCCGTTCCAAATGAAAAACTAAACAAAATCCAACTAAAATGGCCTAACTAAATGCAAATGCATGCAGAAATGTACATGGAAAATGAGGTGAAATCACACTCATCAAATCACCCCAAGCTTAAGATGTTGCTTGTCCTCAAGCAAAAACCAAGGCCATAAGATGAAAACAACCAGGACAATGATAGTGAACTAAGAATCCGAGTAAAATGATCCAAGCAACAGGCAGTCAATTGTTTAAGCAAGAGACAATCAATTCAAGTCCAATTAGGGCTTAGTTTCCCTAGACTCACATTCTCACTGATTCGGGTACTCTATCTCACTCGAAGCTCACCCCAAGCTTGTTCATTTGCTTGGCTCTCTTTCTTGCCTCACTCACTCAAGTGTTAAGGGAATATGACATTTCACTCCATTTTCCTCAAAGAATGATTCCTACCATAAGCTTGACTATCAACCAAATCTTCACTTTATTAATGAAAACATCTAAGAATCAAGAGGTCTTATTCTTTGGTTGTCATGGGGCCATGGGATCAATTTTCAGGTGGGAATTTCAAGAACAGGAAATTTCAAAAGGCTATACAAACAATCAAGCATTGCAAGGCACGACCTTCTAAAATACCTTTCTTTGGGTTTCAGTTTACTCTTCCACCATTCTTTCATTTTTTTTTCTTTTTCTTTTTACTTCTCATTCCTTTTTGTCATCCCCTTCCCCATTTTTATTTCTTTTTCTCTTTTTTTTTTCTTTCTTTCTTTTGTTTGGAGAAGGGGAGATTTTGCAATTCAAGAGAAGTAAAATTTTTTAGATTCATTTTTTTTTTTCATCATCCCAAACTTTCAACTACATTTTCCAACCAATTTTTGCACAGTACTTTAGAAGGTCCCTCATAAGCATATTTAACACAACATTTCAGGGTACCAAGAAAAGCATGCTATTCATTCAGGCTCAAAATGGGGCAACTAAGGGTAGCATTATTCATTCAAAGCTCAGAAGGCCAGAAAAAACACCTATTGCCTCAATCCTTTTCAAAAACATTCTCAAAAATTTTCAAGTTTCGGAATGGTTTCAAGTCAAGTTCTAGAGAAAAACAATCCAAGAGGAACACACTCTACACAAAGAATGGGGGCAGATTTAGTGAGTACCCCCTAATGGCTCAAAAGCTCACATTTATCAGTTCAAGAACCAGTGAGAAACATAAATCCATAGAAACACATGCTAATCATCAACTATCCAAGACCATCTCAAGCATATTTAATGAAGTCACATCACAAGAATAGAAAATCAGGGTCCAAAAATTCACTATCACAGAAAAGTTGGCACTTAGCTCTTACAATCATAAGCTCAATCTAAGCAGGGGTAACCAAATCATGCGATCATGCAAACTTAAGCCTATATGAATGCAATATTTACAATGCAAGCAAAAAGATTACCCCTCCCCCAAGCTTAAAGACTTACATTGTCCTCAATGTAAATAATGAAGCTTAGAGAGGGGAGAAAACTGGAACAACTCACCTAGGTGGTAGTGGTGCTGCATCACATGCTTTCTGGTTTTGTTTCCTTCTGCCCTTCTTCTCCTCCTTCCTTTAAAATCTGGAATCACTCAACAAACTATTAACAAACCTCTTGAGCTTCTCAAATTATTCAAGAGGGGAAATCAAAAACAAAAGAGAAGATGAAAATAAAAAATAAAAATTGGGTTGCCTCCCAATAAGCGCTTCTTTAACGTCACTAGCTTGACGGATGATTTTTTTTTTTTTAGGATGGTGGTGCCTGAAGAGTGACGGAGACCGCCTGACGATCAAAGTTGCCTCCAAGGTAGTGCTTTAGTCTTTGTCCATTAACAGTGAAGGTATCACCGGATGATGGATCTTCCAATTTAACTGAACCAAATGGAGAGACAGACTTGACATAGAATGGGCCTGACCATCTTGATCTCAATTTGCCCGGAAAGAGCTTAAGTCTTGAGTTAAATAGCAAAACTGACTGGCCTTCTTCAAATTTCTTGGGAAGAATGTACTTATCATGCCAGAACTTTGTTCTTTCCTTGTATATCCTAGCACTCTCATAAGCCAAGAGTCGGAACTCATCCAACTCATTCAATTGAATCATCCTCTTGTCCATGGCCAGCCTTGTATCAAAGTTCAGGGCCTTCACTGCCCAAAAAGAACGGTGTTGTAGCTCTACCGGAAGGTGACAGGATTTCCCGAACACCAATTGGTAAGGTGACATACCAATAGGTGTCTTATAAGCCGTCTGATAGGCCCAAAGTGCATCATCCAATTTCTTCGCCCAATCCTTCCTTGCATTGTTCACAGTTTTTTCCAAAATTCTCTTCAACTCCTGGTTGGACAATTCCACTTGCCCACTGGTTTGGGGATGGTATGGTGTGGTAACTTTGTGGTTCACCCCAAATTTGGCAAGCACTGCATTGAACTCATTATTGCAAAAGTGGGTACCCCCATCACTAATGATAGCCCTAGGGGTCCCAAACCGGGTAAAAATATTCTTCCTCACAAAACTGATCACAGTTCTTGCATCATCTTTCAGAGTTGGCACGGCTTCCACCCACTTGCTCACATAATCAACTGCCACCAGAATGTACTTGTTGTTGTAAGATGACGGGAAAGGACCCATGAAGTCAATCCCCTATACGTCAAAGAGCTCCACCTCAAGTATACCCTTCAAGGGCATCTCATTTCTCTTAGAAATACTACCGGTCCTCTGACATTTATCACAATTCATCACCCAAGCTCGGGAGTCCTTGAAAATAGTGGGCCAAAATAGCCCGCTTTGCAAAATCTTCATGGCGGTCCTCTCACCACCAAAATGTCCTCCATAGGGTGAGTTGTGGCAGTGGGTCAACACCCCATTAATTTCTTCTTCCGGTATGCACCTCCTCAGAATTTCATCTGAACCTCTTTTGAAAAGATACGGCTCATCCCAAATATAGAACTTGGCATCATGAATGAGCTTCTTCCTCTGTTGCGCATTGAAGTCCTTAGGAATCTTATTGGCTGCCTTGTAATTTGCAATATCTGCGAACCAAGGTGCCACCTGCACCACAAACAACTGTTCATCTGGGAACTCCTCTTGAATTGGCAACTTTGCTTCTGCTTGGACATCTGCTTGTGGAAGCCTGGACAAATGGTCGGCTACCACATTCTCCACTCCTTTCTTGTCCTTTATTTCCAAATCAAACTCTTGGAGTAGTAGTATCCACCTAATAAGCCTTGGCTTAGCATCCTGTTTAGTCATAAGATATCTCAAAGAAGAATGATCAGTGTAGACAATAGTTTTACAGCCAATCAAGTAGGATCTAAATTTATCAAAAGCAAATACCACAGCAAGCAATTCTTTTTCAGTCGTAGTGTAATTCAATTGGGCTTCATTAAGTACACGACTGGCATAGTAAATGACATGCAGCACTTTGTTTTTTCTTTGGCCCAAAATGGCTCCCACCGCATAGTCACTTGCATCACACATTAGCTCAAAAGGTAAACTCCAATCTGGAGGTGCAATGACCGGTGCGGTGGTGAGTTTTTCTTTCAAAATTTTGAAGGCATGCATGCAATCATCATCAAATATAAAAGGAGTATCAGCTACCAAAAGCTTGCATAAGGGTTTCACAATTTTTGAAAAATCTTTTATGAACCTTCTATAAAAACCCGCATGCCCTAGGAAGCTTCTAACACCTTTCACATTTAAGGGAGGAGGAAGTTTTTCAATCACTTCAATTTTGGCTCTATCAACCTCCATCCCTCGTGATGAAATTTTGTGCCCAAGAACTATACCCTCCCTAACCATGAAATGGCATTTTTCCCAATTTAAAACGAGGTTAGTTTCTTGGCACCTTTTTAGAACACAGGCAAGATTATTCAAACAGTTATCAAAAGAATCACCAAATACAGAAAAATCGTCCATAAACACCTCAATAAATTTCTCATTCATATCAGAAAATATGGATAGCATGCACCTTTGAAAAGTGGCGGGCGCATTGCACAACCCGAAAGGCATTCTCCTGTATGCATAGACTCCATAAGGGCAGGTGAAAGCGGTCTTCTCTTGGTCCTCTGGGTCAACCACAATCTGGTTATACCCGGAGTATCCATCAAGGAAACAATAGAAAGCATGGCCCGCCAACCTCTCTAGCATCTGATCAATGAAGGGCAATGGAAAGTGGTCTTTTCTGGTGGCCTCATTCAGTCTTCTGTAATCAATGCATACCCTCCATCCAGACACGGTCCTAGAGGGAATAAGTTCATTCTTTTCATTTGCTACCACTGTCATCCCCCCTTTCTTCGGTACAACTTGGACCGGACTCACCCATGGACTATCGGAGATGGGATAGATAATGCCCGCATCCAACAACTTCACAATCTCCTTCCTCACAACTTCTTTCATATTCGGGTTGAGTCTTCTTTGCGGTTGCTAAACCGGCTTGAATTTTTCCTCCACCCGGATTTTATGCATGCAAAAGGAGGGGCTTATCCCTTTTAAATCGGACATAGACCATCCGATTGCAGATTTGTGCTCCCTAAGCACCCTCAACAGCTTCTCTTCTTCCAAGGAATTCAACCCTCATCGATGATAAGCGGGAATGAAGAGTTCATCCCAAGGAAAGCATAACGGAGATGGGATGGCAATTCTTTCAATTCTAGCACCGGTGGGTCACCCTTGTCTTCAATTCTCACATCTTCCACCACTTTGTCTTCATCAGTATTCACAACCAGACAAGCCTCCAGAGATTTAATCATGAGATCAACTTCTTACGCACATACTTCTTCTTCTACATCCTCTACCATTAGAGTCGCTTCTAACGAATCCTCAAACTTATGGTGCAAACTCTTGTCGGATAATGAATCAATGAGGTCTACTAGCATGCATGTGTCCTTGTCGCTTGGGTGTTTCATTGCCTCAAACACATTAAAGGTGACCTTTTTCGTCTTGTACCGAAGCACCAATTCCCCTTGATTGACATCGATCAAGGCTCTACTGTTGCTAGGAATGGTCTCCCAAGAATCGGAGGAGTATCACCATCTTGACCATATCTAACACCACAAAATCTGCTGGAAAAATGAACTTATCTACCTTCACCAACAAATCCTCCACAACACCATAGGGATATGTAATTGAGCGGTCCGCGGTTGAAGAGAAATCCTGTTGGTTTTACCTCACCAATCCCGACTTCTTGAAAATGGAGAGCGGCATCAGATTAATACTTGCCCCTAAATCGCACAATGCTCTCCCTATGTTCAGATGACCAATCGTGCATGGGATAGTGAAACTGCCCGGGTCCTTCATTTTTACTGGCAGCTTCTTTTGAAGTATAGCGCTGCACTCTTCAGTAAGCATCACTGTCTCCTCCTTCCACCTTCTTTTGTTTGTAAGGATCTCCTTCATGAATTTTGCGTAGGAAGGCATCTGCTGTAGAGCTTCGGCAAACGGGATGTTTATTTGTAGCTTTTTGAATACATCCAGGAACTTAGAAAACTGCTGATCTTTTGCCTCTTTCTTCAACCGTTGGGGGTACGGGATTCTGAAATATGGGGGCAGCTCTTTGGGATTATCAACCTCTTCCAGAATTTGTCTTCTAGTCTTCTTCTTCGCAAATTCTTCATCAACCAATTTCTCCCTCTGCGGTTCTTCAGCTTCTACATCAATAGGGATAGAGGTAGTACCTTGGGAAGTTCCGGGTTCTTCATTGTTTACCTCTTCAAACTGCACCTTATCAATTCCAGCATCACTTGTCTTCTCTTCCTTCTCTTTTTCTTGTGGGTTTAACACTCTCCCACTTCTTGTAATAATGGCCTTACAATCTTCCCTTGGGTTCTTCTCAGTATCCCCAGGCAATTGTCCTGGAGGTCTCTCTGCCATCTGCCTTGCTAGTTGGCCCATTTGATGCTCCAAGTTCTTGATTGAGGCATTCTGATTCTTTATAGTCTCTTGAGTAGCTTGCATGAACTGGCCTAGAAGGTTCTCCAATTTGCTTGAACTCTCTTGAGGAGGCTTTGCTTGAGTATTTGAACTTTGCCCTTGTCTCCAACTAAAGTTAGGATGATTGCGCCACCCCGGATTGTAGGTGTTGGAGTAGGGATCATTTCTAGGCCCTTGGTTGCCCATATAATTTACCTCTTCTTGTCCCGAGCTTCCAACCACATTGATCTCACAGTTTCCATTTGCATGGTTGCCTCCACAGAAATCACACACTGAAGTACCTTGAGCTTGGACAGCTTGTACTTGAGAGTTCTGCAGTTGAACCGACCCCATTTGTTTGGTAAGAATAGCCATTTGTGCCTTGAGAGCACCAATTTCATCCAGCTCTAGAACACCTCTATTGACCATTGACCGAGAACTAGGCATTTGATAGTCATTGTTAGCCATGTTCTCAATCAAGTCCTTTGCTTCTTCCGGTGTCTTCTGACTCAATGTCCCTCCTGCAGCCGCTTCAATCCTACTTCTTGAATTCCTGTTGAGCCCATTAACAAATGTTGCGACCTGCTGCCATGTTTCTAGTTCATGATTGGGACAAGCTGTGAGTAAGGACTTGAACCTCTCCCAGGCTTCATATAGTGACTCACCATCCCTCTGTGCAAAGGCATTGATCTCTGACCTCAGCTTAATCATTCTTGAAGGAGGGAAGAAGCGAGATAAAAACTTGCTGACCAAATCATTCCAGGTGATGATGCTTCCATGAGGATGAGATTGCAGCCATGACTTAGCTCTATCCCTCAAAGAGAAAGGGAAAAACCTTAACCGAATGGCCTCATCGGAAGCTCCGTTTAACTTGACGGTGTCACACAGCTCAATGAAAGTACCAATGTGAGCATGAGGATCTTCGCTCTCCAACCCTCCAAACTGGTTTTGCTGCACAAGGTGGAGAAGTGATACCTTGATTTCGAAATTATTGCAAGCCACTGCGGGTCTCACAATCGGAGTTCCACATCTATCAACTCTAGGGGAAGTGTAGTCCCCCATTGTTCTCCTTGGTGCATTATTTTCTGCCATGGTGACAGCTGTTACTTCAAATTGTGGTTCTTGCACACTGGGTAACTCAACTTGTTGCTCTTGTCTACTAGAAGATGCTCTTTCTCTGTTCTGTCTTGCCTTGGTTTTCTTTCTATTCCTTCTGCAGAGTCTCTCGATCTCAGGTTCGAATTGGAGTTCACCTGGGTCGATTGTACCTCGCATACACTGAACAAACGGAGTAGCACAGAACAAACAGAAAAACAGCACTTGCAGAAATTTATAGCAGAGAAACAGAAAAGAAGATAAGAAAGAACACAGTAGGAAAACAGTAAAAATGCCTAAATTAGGAGTCCCTTTTGGTACTCGTGATATTGGCACACCGATCCCCGGCAACGGCGCCAAAAACTTGACACGGACTCGGCAAGTGTACCGGTTCGTTGCAAGTAATAAAATGGTAAGACCGGATATCATTCTCAGGGATCGTGGACAATTACCACTTCTCAAATTTGACTACCATCTAGGCGATCGAATTTTGGAGTGAAGGTTGCTCTATCATCTAACAAGCAAACAAGAAGAAAATGTTTTTGTTCTTTTTGGATTTTTTTTCAAACAGTTAATGTGAAAATAGAAAGATGAATAACAATGAGATAGAATTGCTAGGGTTAGACTAGGCTAATCCTCCCTTGATTGTCATGAAATGATAACTAACACAGTTCCTACTTCACTTATGACAATCGAATCTTTTCTAATATACTCAAGCCTAATGTCTTAGGTGCATTGAGCCTAAAATCCCAAATTAAACCCTAATGTCTTAGGTGGATTAATAAGAGAAATTGCATTAAGAACAAGATTCATAAGATTGCAAGTAGCCAACACCTATGTCTAGATTCTTGGACTGCTTGGCATATAATTCATGAGCATGCTTTAACATCAACCTTTCAATTGTCTATTAAAGCAACTAATCATTCCTAAGATGATCAAGCCTAGGAAAGCCTTAAGCATAGAATTATATACTCATAAAGAAGAAGGAAACTGTATTAAAATCAAGTCATTTTACAACCAAGTTCAGATAGCAATAGTCTAACCCCAACAAAGGGGAGTTTAGCTACACATAATTGAAGATAAAACAAAAGAAATAATTACAGAGATGAACAAAGGAGAGAGCTCCATGAAATGATGCACAGCAGCCACAGCAGCAGAGGATTTTTCTTTAGGGTTTTCTGAATATCCTTTCTTCTGTTCTGACCAGTTCTTTTATAACTCGTGGCCGGTCACGGCCGTGATAGCCATCACGGCCAGGCCGTGACGGGTTCTGACTCTTGCAGTTCTGGCCAAACTACTCTTTCGTGAGGCGAGCACTTATTTCGTGACGCGAGCCCACTTTTGATGCCCGTGATCCCCATCACGGCCAGGCCGTGATCGTCTCTGACTTTTGGAGGTTTCTGGGTCACGGCCGTGATGTACATCACGGCTAGGCCGTGATCGTCTCTGACTTTTGGTGGTTTTGGTACAATCACTCTCTCGCGAGGCGAACTATCATTCGCGTCGCGAACCAACTTTTCACGCCCTTGATCTCTATCACGGCCAAGCCGTGATCGTCTCTGACTTTTGGTGGTTTTGGGTCACGGCCGTGATAGCCATCACGGCCAGGCCGTGACAGATTCTGACTTTTGACCCCCTTCTTCTTCAGTTTCCAGGCCTTCTCTTCATCTCAGCTTCCTCATGGCTAAAACTTGGGCATTTAATCAAAAATCCCTGCAAAACAACACACAATACCACCTTATCCGTTCCAAATGAAAAACTAAACAAAATCCAACTAAAATGGCCTAACTAAATGCAAATGCATGCAGAAATGTACATGGAAAATGAGGTGAAATCACACTCATCACTACTCATTGAAAATATGTCACTGAATTCCCAGCAGTTTACTACCAGAAGAAATTTGGTTGAGACAAGAGGAGTGCATGAGGTCCACAGTTCTACTTCCAACCATGACCGTGATGATAGAATTGATAGGCTGGCTTCTTTGGTAGAGAAATTGGCAATGGATAGGGTTCAGCCTGCGGTGTTGTGTGGCATGTGCAGTTCTCCTGAGCACCCATATGAAGCATGCCCCATTCTGCAAGGAGGATCAGTTACTGAATCGCCTCAAGCCTATGCAGTCCATCCGTATAATCAAGGCAATAACCATAATAGGTACAGCACTCCAGACCTCTCAACAAATAGGTACCATCCTAACTGGAGGAATCATCCTAATCTGCGGTATGGGAATTCATCCCAACAACAATCGATGGCACCTCAGAATCCTCCTCCAGTGACCACTTCTGCACCTTCCGGACCTTCAGTAGATGACATGCTCAAACAAATGGCTGCACAAATGGCTGCACAAAATCTCCAGTTCCAGCAGCAAATTGGACAGATTCAGGCCTCACAGACACAGTTTCAGCAGCAGGTTGGACAGGTTTCAGCTTCGCAGGCACAGTTTCAGCAGAGGACGGATGCTAGTATTCAGGCCTTGCATACACAGATTGGACAGCTGGCCACATCCATAAACAACATACCGCAAGCTCAAGGTTCAACCCAGCTGCCTGCATAGCCAGTGATAAATCCCAATGCCTCCAATCCTAATGTGAGTGCCATATCTCTGAGATCTGGAAAAGTTGTTGAGGCCACCTCTGGAAAGGATGAAGAAACTATTGAGGTTACTCCTGAGCCTACTGTTGAAGTTGAAGTTGAGAAGGTATACAGACCACCAATCCCATTCCCACACAGAATTCAGAAAAATAAGAAGACTGGTGGTGAAGACAAGGAGAAGGAAATTCTTGATGTGTTCAGAAAGGTAGCCGTGAATATTCCTCTCCTAGATGTGATCAAGCAGGTGCCCAAATATGCAAAATTTCTGAAAGATCTATGCACCAACAAGAGGAAGATGAAGAATAATGAGAGGGTTGATTTGGGAAGGAATGTCTCCGCTCTTATCCAGTCTAGGCCTGCACTAGAAAGAGTTGCTGCTATAGCCCCTACTCAGGCATTACCACAAAAGTGCAAGGATCCGGGCACATTTACTATTCCATGCATTATTGGGGATAGGAAATTTGAAAAGTGCATGTTGGACTTGGGAGCATCCATAAATGTCATGCCTACTTCCATCTTTAACAACCTCGATCTTGGGCCATTGCAGTATACAGGTCTTACCATCCAGTTGGCTAACAGGACCAGTGCCCGACCCATGGGAATGGTAGAAGATGTGCTAGTGCAAGTTGATGATTTGATCTTCCCTACGGACTTCAACATCCTAGACATGGCAGGAGAGACACCTTCCAGTAGATCACCAATAATCTTGGGCAGACCATTCATGATGACATCCAAGACTAAGATTGATGTGTATGATGGGACTATGTCTATGGAGTTTGGTGGTATTGTGGCCAAGTTCAAGATCTTTGATGCTATGAAACACCCACTGGAGGAGCACTCTGTTTTCCAACTAGAGTTGCTTTCTGCCCATGAGGACTTTATTTTTGATTTTCCTTTTATTTATGGTTTTGATGATTTGTATTCATGTACTAACTGTACTAACACTAACCCGTGTTCTGTTTGTGCTGAGTTTCTTGATTCAACCTTGCAGGGTGATAGCGATAGTGATAGTGATAGTGAGAGTGAAGCTGTATGTACAGCAGAAGTTCTTGACACCATGGCTACTCCCAAAGCACCATCTGTTGAGCAACCACCATCCTTAGAGCTCAAGCCACTTCCTGGGAACCTGAAGTATGCCTACCTGGAGACAAATGAAAAACTGCCAGTCATCATTTCTTCCAGCCTGGACTCTGACCAGGAAGCGAAACTATTGGAAGTTCTGAAGAAGTACAAGAAGGCTATTGGGTGGACATTGGCTGATATTCCATGAATTAGCCCCTCCAGATGCATGCACAGAATTCTATTGGAGGATGGGGCTAAACCAGTAAGGCAGGCCCAAAGGCGACTTAATCCACTGATTTTGGATGTGGTGAAGAAAGAGGTGACTAAGCTTCTACAGGCAGGTATTATATACCCCATCTCTGATAGTACTTGGGTAAGTCCGGTGCAAGTTGTACCCAAAAAGTCTGGTCTCACAGTAGTTAGAAATGATAATAATGAACTTGTGCCTACTAGAGTCCAGAATAGCTGGCGAGTTTGTATAGATTATAGGAAGTTGAACCAGGCCACCAGAAAGGATCACTTTCCTTTGTTGTTTATAGATCAGATGCTGGAACGGCTGGCTGGTAAGTCTCATTACTGTTTTCTAGATGGCTTTTCCGAGTATTTCCAGATCCATATTGCCCCTGAGGATCAGGAAAAGACCACTTTCACGTGCCCCTTCGGTACGTTTGCTTATAGGAGGATGCCATTTGGCCTTTGTAATGCTCCTGGCACCTTTCAAAGATGCATGCTTAGCATTTTCTGAGTTTATTGAAAATTGCATAGAGGTGTTCATGGATGACTTCACTGTATATGGCTCTTCATTTGATGCATGTCTGCATAGTCTGAGTTTAGTTCTACAAAAATGCATTGAGACTGATCTGATTCTGAATTATGAAAAATGTCACTTCATGGTAGAACAGGGGATAGTTTTGGGTCATGTAATTTCTAAAGAGGGTATTTCAGTAGATCCTGCAAAAATTGATGTGATTTCTTCTTTGCCTTATCCATCTTGCGTACGCGAGATCCGTTCCTTTCTTAGCCATGCAGGTTTCTACAGGCACTTTATTAAAGACTTCAGCAAGATAGCTCTGCCATTGTCAAACCTGCTGAAGAATGATGCCGTGTTTCTTTTTGATGAAAAGTGCAAGATGGCATTTGACTTCTTGAAAAAGGCATTAACTTCTACCCCTGTCATCCAGCCCCCAGACTGGACCCTCCCTTTTGAACTGATGTGTGATGCTTCTAATTTTGTTGTGGGAGCGGTTCTGGCACAAAGAGTGGGCAAGGCTGCCCATGTAATACATTATGCTTCTAGGACATTAGATGCTGCACAATCCAATTACACCACCACTGAGAAAGAACTGCTAGCTGTTGTATTTGCACTTGACAAATTTAGGTCATATTTGCTAGGTTCTTGGGTCATTGTTTTTACTGACCATGCATCTCTGAAGTACCTATTGAAGAAGCCAGAAGCTAAGCCAAGACTGATCCGGTGGATGCTTTTGCTCCAAGAGTTCATTGTGGAAATAAAAGATAGGAGTGGAGCTGAAAATCTGGTAGCCGATCACTTGAGCCGAATAGCAAAGGATGAGGATCCTTCTCCCATCCAAGATGATTTCCCTGATGAGAGACTACTGCATCTGTATGGGGTAACCCCCTGGTTTGCTGACATAGTTAATTTTCTAGTTGCTTTGGTGTTGTTCCTGCAGGTACAAGTAGATCCAAGTTCCACAAGCTCAGAAGCGATGCAAAGTACTATGTGTGGGATGACCCCTACCTCTGGAAGTTTTGCAGTGATCAGGTGATTCAGAGGTGTGTCCCCGATCATGAGACAGAGTCCATTTTACATTTCTCTCATGCATCTCAAGTTGGAGGACACTTTGGACCTTAGAGGACGGCAAGAAAAGTCCTGGATTCTGGTTTCTACTGGCCTACAATTTATAGAGATGCATATGAGGTCTACAGGAATTGTAAAGAATGTCAAACAGCAGGCCCTGCAATCACTCGCAGGAGTGAGATGCCTTAGCAGCCCATGCTTTATTGTGAAGTTTTTGATGTGTGGGGGATGGACTTCATGGGTCCTTTCCCTCCTTCTTTTGGTTTTGTATATATTCTATTGGCTGTAGACTATGTTTCAAAGTGGGTGGAAGCAATCCCCACGAGGACTAACGATGCTAAAATTGTTTCCAAATTTGTTAGGTCCAACATTTTTTGCAGGTTTGGCATACCTAAGGCTATCATCAGTGACCAGGGCACACACTTTTGCAACAGAACCATGGAAGCCTTATTACTTAGGAAATATGGGGTTGTACATAGAGTTTCCACTGCTTACCATCCCCAGACCAATGGCCAGGCGAAAATATCAAATAGGGAGATCAAGCAGATTCTAGAGAAGATGGTGCAGCCTAATAGAAAGGAATGGAGCCGCCGTCTAGAAGGCATCTTGTGGGCTCGAGAGGATCTGCTTTCAAGACACATATAGGAATGTCCCCCTTCAGGCTTGTATTTGGCAAGTCATGTCACCTCCCGGTGGAAGTTGAGCTTCGGGCATATTGGGCGAGAAAGAGTCAGAACTTGGACATGAAAGAAGGCTGGTGTTGAAAGAAAACTGCAGTTGCAGCAACTTGAGGAGCTTAGGCTAGAAGCCTATGAAAGCTCCAGGATTTATAAAGAAAAAACAAAACATTTTCATGATAGGATGATTGTTAGGAAACAATTTTTTGTGGGCCAGAAAGTCTTACTGTTTAATTCCCGCCTGAAATTGATGGCTGGGAAACTTAGGTCTAGGTGGTTTGGACCATTTGTTGTTACTAATGTGTTTCCTTATGGTGCAGTAGAGATCAAAGATGCAGGTACCAACAAAACCTTCAAGGTTAACGGGCAGAGGTTGAAGCCATTCCATGGTGTGGATGCTGGTGATCCTGCGGATGCTAATGTTGAGGAGCTCTCCTTGGAAGCTCCAACCTATAATGCCACTTGATCAGGGAGTCACTTTTCCTTTCCCTCACTCTGATTTTTTTAGTCATGTTGTTTCATTGGGGACAATGTGTATTTTAAGTGTGGGGGAGGGAACTAGTTGTAGCTTTGTTGTCTTGTTTTTCTTTTAGGTCTTGAATAAATGGTGTTGAGTCTTATGTTGGCAAGTTTGCTGGATTTTGATTGATTTTGCACAGATTGATTGCATGATTGATGTGATGATTTCCCCTAGGTTGAAAAAATTTTGTTTTGAAAAAAAAAGTGATCCCCATGTGTTTTGAAAAATGAACTTTGAGATTTTGTTATGATGGCATGATTTAGGATAAGTTTGGGGTGATGGGAAGCACACACTAGGGATAGAATCTCTGTCAAACAATTTGCATGAATGTCCAGGTGAGGTTTTGAGCCTTCAACATATTTTTTGACTGTGAGAATCACTTTTGGATTGCACTTTCCTGAATTTGCTTGAATCTCTTCTTGATTTGCATGTTGATGTGTTTGCTTCATATGATTTAGGCATTTTCTTTGTAAATAACTACTTAGCCAAAAATAACCAATTCCTAATGCATGTTCCTTAGTTAGCCCCATTGAGCCTGATTAGCCTGTTATTTCTTGATAACCCTATGTTATGAGCTCAAAATCTGAAAAACCATGTTAACCCGATCTTAGGATTAGGAGAGCATGGAGTCTTAGCAAGAGAAAAGGTTGCAAGAAACTAAGTTTGGGGTGGCTGTGGCATGTCATTCTGGGATTGAAAAGGAAAAAAAAGGAAAAAAAAAGTGTAAAAATGTAAGGAAAAAAAAAAAGAAAAAGTATTTGAATAAATAGGCGGTAGTCACCCAAGGCAAATGAAAAGATGAATGAGAAAATGAACTTGAGTGAAATTTCAATGTTTTGAAGTGTTTCATGCTCTCTTAGTTCCTAGGGTCTTCAGCCTAGTTCCTTTGTATATCCTACCCTTAGCCAGGCCCCATTACATCCCATAAAAGACCTTTTGATGTTGCATGCATGTTTTCTGTGGCAATCTTTTGGAGATGAAAATCAAATTTATGGGAAGTGTTTCTGAAAAGTGAATTGAGTGAATTGTTGATTGCCTGAAAAAAACTGAGCGTTGAGTGAAACACAAATTTCCCTTGTGAGGAAGGCAGTTGTTTGATTTTGGTGATCTTCCTTTTGTGTGTAACTTGGATTCCCCTGCTTAGATTGATGAATGCCTGAATGAATAATTTTTCAAATGTTCAGAATGAATGATTGTGGGGACTACTTTGGTTGAAAAATGGGGGAAACTTTGAAGAAAACTGTTTTGATGTATTGCTTGAATTCTGTGTAAGGTTGATTGAATCTTTTAAGCTTGCCAGGTCTTGAGTCTTTTTGTTTTTTTGAGTTTTAGTTTGCTTGGGGACAAGCAAAGTTTAAGTTTGGAGTATTTTGATAAGCCTCTGGCTCATCTAGTTTTATGGCTAGTATGACCAGGGTTTTGTACAAATTATATCCTATTTTCACCCAAATTAGATTAGATTGTCCTCAAGCAAGGTTTTGAGTCCCTAAAGTAGTTTTAGGTTAATTTAGCCAGTTTAGAGTCAAAATAATGCACTTATGGTTATTTCCTTGTTTTCAGGTTAAGTAGAAGTCAAGAGAATAAAGAAACAGGGGATTCGCCTCGCGAGAGTCTTCTCGCCTCGCGAACCTGAAAGCCAGCAGAACAGTGGAAATGACATCCTCTCTGGTTCGCCCCGCGAAGAGGGACTCGCCCCGCGAGTCATCCAACCCTGAAAGTCAGAGACTATCACGGCTTGCCCGTGTTGAAGGTCACGGCTGTGGCAGTTTTGAAGTTGAAGAGTCTCGCCTCGCGAGCATCCATTCGCCTCGCGAGCCTGGAAATCAGAAAGCATCACGGTTGGCCCCTGATGTTCACAACGAGCGTAATAAGCAGACTCCTCAGTTCTCTCGCCTCGCGATCTGTGATTCGCCTCGCGAGAATGCCAAAGGTTGCTGACTCTTCACAATATTCGCCTCGCGAATTAGAGCTCGCCTCGCGAGTAGGCTTAATTTCTGACTAGTATAAATTGATGTTCTGAACAGTTTGGAAGAACTTTTGCTTCTCCATTGTTTTTACTTCTTTTTGTGTTTTTCGTTTTTCATATGGAGAACTAAATTTCTAGGATTAATCTATTGTAATCGATTTCCATTATACTTGAGGTTTTGTGATTCCTATTTTACTTGTTTTTCCCTTTTCAATACTATGTTATGCATTTCTGTTTGTTTAATTCAGGAGTGTATAGTATTGTATTGATTCGTTCAGTGATGTTATGTTCCTATACTCAATCGCGTTTGTTTAATTCGCGTGTGTTCATTCATGTTCGTTTAGTTCATGAGGGCTTAACCCCGTTTGTTTAATTCGGGATTAGGAACATATATCCGTAGTGGCAATTTCGTTTGTTAATTGTTGCTACAACTGAAAGGGGATAGAATCTGCTTAGGGCTAGGAATTCACATAACCGATGATAGTTGGGAAATTGAGAACAATAGATTAATCGTCTTTAGCTATTTGATAACCTTTTCAACTACCCTGTTTTCATTGCTTGTTATTGCTTATTTTCTTATTTGCACTCCAATCCAACCCCCCCCCCCCCCCCCCCCCCCAAAAAAAACTGATTTTTGTGACAAATAACACTTCAAGAGTCATTGAGAGACGACATCCGAGTTGTCGCCCTTACTACAGTTTTAAAACCGCTCGTTCTTTTTTTGGCGCGTGTGCGACAGCGCGATCACCAAACTCACAACTTTCACACATCTTACACATCAATGGAAACAACTTTAAAAGACAATAACGGAAAAAAATGCAAAAACAGAAAATAAAATGCAGAAACAGTAAAAACAGAAAACAGTAAAATGGAAAAGAGTGGAAAGAGGCGCCCTCATGGTGGACTCTGGCACGTTCTCATAAAAGTGCTTGAGACGATGCCCATTAACCTTGAAAATCCACTTTGTTGTCACATACTGAAGTTCAACTGCACCATAAGGAAAAACGTTAGTAACAACAAAGGGACCTTCCCACCTAGACCTCAATTTACCAGGCATCAACTTAAGTCGGGAATTAAACAACAAGACTTTCTGGCCGACCACAAATTCTTTTCGCGTAAGCATCCTATCATGGAAAACTTTGGTCTTCTCCTTGTAGAGGCGAGAGCTCTCATAGGCCTCCAATCGGATCTCTTCCAATTCCTGTAAATGGAGCTTCCTTTCCACACACCGCTGGTGTAAGTCCATATTGCCTTTAACCGCCCAAAATGCTCTATGCTCAATCTCCACCGGTAGGTGGCATGCCTTCCCAAACACAATCCGATATGGGGACATCCCAATCGGAGTCTTGTAGGCGGTCCTGTAAGCCCATAAAGCATCTTCAAGCCTCAAACTCCAATCCTTCCTGTTAGGTTGGACTATCTTCTCAAGGATATGCTTGATCTCGCGGTTGGAAACCTCGGCTTGTCCATTGGTCTGGGGGTGGTAAGGTGTAGACACCTTGTGCAACACTCCATACTTCCTCATCAAAGCCTCCATGCTCCGGTTGCAGAAGTGTGAACCCTGATCACTGATGATCACCCTCGGGATTCCAAACCTGCATAAAATATGTGATCTAACAAAATCCACAACAACTTTGGAATCATCAGTCCGAGTGGCTTTTGCCTCCACCCATTTAGATACATAATCAACAGCCAGCAATATGTAAACAAAACCAAAAGAAACAGGAAAAGGTCCCATGAAATCAATACCCCATACGTCGAATATCTCACAAAACAGCAAAGGCTGCTGGGGCATCTCATTCCTGCGAGAAATGTTTCCTTTTCTCTGACACTGTTCACAAGACTTACAAAACAGATATGCATCATGAAATAAGGTGGGCCAATATAATCCAGAATCTAACACCTTCCTAGCTGTACGTTGGGGACCGAAATGCCCACCACATGCTAATGAATGACAAAAACTAAGAACAGAATGAAACTCATGATTAGGCACACATCTCCTAATAACCTGATCACTACAAAATCTCCACAGTAAGGATCATCCCACACATAATACTTAGACTCACTTTTCAGCTTATCAGACTGAGCCCTAGTGGAATATGCAGGTAACACTCTAGCAACCAGGAAATTAACTAAGTCAGCAAACCAAGGAGAGGGGACCTTACCCTGTAGCTGCAAAAGCTGCTCATCTGGGAAAGAATCCTGAATCGGCATGGGATCTGAGGCCCTCTCAATCCTACTCAAGTGATCCGCCACTAGGTTCTCTGCTCCACTCCTATCTCGGATCTCCAGATGAAACTCCTGAGGCAGTAGCATCCATCTAATTAGTTGTGGCTTGGCGTCTGGCTTCTTTAAAAGGAACTTTAGAGATGCATGATCAGAGAATACAACAACTTTAGAGCCAAGCAAATACGATCTAAACTTATCTAAAGCAAAAACAATTGCTAAAAGCTCTTTCTCAGTGGTTGTGTAATTGGCTTGAGCAGCATCCAAAGTCCTGGAAGCATAATAAATCACATGAGATGCTCTCCCCACTCTTTGTGCTAAAACTGCTCCCACAACATAATTAGAAGCGTCACACATCAGCTCAAATGGAAGGGTCCAATCCGGTGACTGAATAATGGGTGTGCTGGTCAAAGTTTGCTTCAGATGGTCGAATGCTGCCTGGCATTTCTCATCAAAAACAAAATCCACATCTTTTTGCTGCAAGTGGGATAGAGGAAGGGCTATTTTGCTAAAATTTGCAATGAAACGCCTGTAGAAACCTGCATGACCAAGAAATGAACGCACCTCCCGCACGCATGTGGGGTAAGATAAACAGGTAATAACATCTATCTTAGCAGGGTCTACTTCAATACCCTTACTAGATACTACATGGCCTAATACTATACCATGTTCTACCATGAAATGACATTTCTCAAAATTAAGAACAAGGTTAGTCTCAATGCACCTATGCAGCACCCTAGACAAGTTATGCAAACATGAATCAAAAGAAGAACCATACACAGTAAAGTCATCCATAAATACCTCCATGCACTCCTCTAAGAAATCAAAAAATATGCTCACCATGCACCGCTGGAAGGTACCAGGGGCATTGCAGAGGCCGAAAGGCATGCGTCTGTAGGCAAAGGTGCCGAAGGGACAGGTAAATGTGGCCTTCTCTTGATCTTCTAGGGGCAATGTGAATCTGGAAGTAGTCAGTGTAGCCATCCAGAAAGCAATAATGGGACTTACCAGCCAGCCGCTCCAACATCTGATCAATGAATGGAAGGGGGTAATGGTCCTTCCGAGTGGCTTGGTTGAGGCATCTGTAGTCAATGCAAACTCTCCAGCTATTCTGCACTCGGGTCGGAATAAGCTCATTCTTCTGGTTTGTCACTACTGTCACTCCAGATTTCTTGGGAACTACTTGCACTGGGCTCACCCACTTGCTGTCAGATATAGGGTAGATGATACCAACCTGCAGTAGCTTGGTCACCTCTTTCTTCACCACATCTAGAATGAGAGGATTTATCCTCCTCTGGGGTTGCCTCACTGGTTTAGCTTCATATTCAAGTAGTATCCGATGCATGCAGGTGGAAGGGCTTATACCAGGAATGTCTGCAAGTGTCCATCCTATTGATCTCTGATTCTCCCTCAGAATCCCCAACAGCTTCTTCTCCTGTTCAGCAAGGAGGTTCTTGGCCACAATCACCGGAAGCTGCTCATGATCTGCTAAGTAGGCATACTTCAGATGTGCGGGCAATGGTTTTAGCTCCAATTTGGGTGGTTGCCTTTGTAGAGGGAATAATCTGGTGGGCTGCACATCTTCTGCAGATTTAAGCTATGCAAAATCAGAATTTCCTACATAATCTGCACCAGTTTTATCAGTTATGAAAACAGAATCATCAACACTTAAGAATGTAGCAATTTCATTACATGCATCACATAAAACAGTTCCATCACAACCAGTGCAGCATACAGAATCAGATAAATCAGTAAAACCATCAAAATCAGTAAAATCCACAGCACATAGTTCATCACATGCAGCATCAATTAATTTGGTAAGGACATCAATATGAAAAACAGAATGCTCTTCCATGGGATGCTTCATAGCATCAAAAATGTTAAATTGCACAATTGAGTCTCCAAACTCCATGGAAAGAGTTCCTGCATGCACATCAATCTTGGTCCGAGCTGTCTTAAGGAAAGGTCTTCCTAGAATGAGTGGGGCCTTGCTGGTTAGGGACTCGCCCTCCATCTCCAAGATGTAGAAGTCTGCAGGAAAGATCAGCTCATCCACTCGTACTAACACATCCTCAATCAGTCCAGCTGGATGTTGAGTCAGAAGCAAGTGTTAGGGTCGTCACAAGTAATAAAATAACACGGTAAGTAGTTACCGAGGTCGAACACAAGGATTGGGCTACCAATTCGACTAATTTGCAGAAATTTGATATGTTTGATCAAGTAACAGAAAGTGGTTGAGAAGAGAGAAAATAGGATCGCAAGTTCAAATCAACACGAATTAACAAATCAATTACAAATCAAGAATTAAAATCTGCAATTAAAACGCCTAAGGTCACAAATCCACCTACCCAATCATGCATAGTACCCAAGTGATGATGATTCTTCCCTAAGTTCAATTACAATGTCAACCAGGACCCCCAAATTCTCCTAAATCCACTGTCGTGCTCAATAGGATGTATTCAATGATTGAGTTAATTACTTACTAGGTCTCATAACCCTAATCATCAAACTCTATTAAATCTGGTTCCTATAAGGTTGCACCGATCTCCTACTCACTCTCGTGCAATAGTCGATCGATGATCCCAATTCAAGTTCTAAAACGCGAATTGCCTCCTAAGCCTCAACACGTTTAACTAGTCAATCACGCATGCATATGATCAACGCAATATAATCAGAATTGGAAAACACAAATTGAGAAAAGGGAGAGAAACATGCATCACATCGAATCACTACACCGTCATGGGTGGTTTCATTGATTCCTCAGACGAGGGGATTAGTTCCTCATGCTCGTAACAACGCACAAACAATCGGACATAACCACCATTGTAAAATAAGAAAATAAAAGAAGGAGACGCAGCTCCAGAAAATAAGGAATTCGGCACCAAACGCAACTAAACAGTGGAGAATCAAAAAGCTCCCTAATTCTTCCCTAAAACAACAATATATAGGATTCAGAATCTGCGCGTACTCGCGAGGCGAGCAGCCTCTCGCGACGCGAATATTAAAAATGGCGCGCTTTCAAATTGGACTCTCGCGAGGCGAGAGTATGTTTCGCGTGGCGAGGCTTCAAATCCTAGTCTGTCACAGTCGTTACCTTCATCACGGCTAGGCCGTGATGGTCTCTGTCCTCCAGGGTCTTCATTATTCGTGAGGCGAGATAGAAATGATGACTGTTGCTGCTCAGCTGGTCTTCGGGCTCGCGAGGCGAGCTTCCTCTCGCGGGGCGAGTATCTCCAGAATGGCAATTTCCACTGTTTTCTTCATTTTCCTTGACTCTAGGAGCTTCACTTCTAACCTGAAACATAAAAAGAAACAAAAAGCGTAATTCTACTCCAAATAGACTAAAAACTACTAAAAATACATAAACCGAGTCAATGTCTAACTTAGGAACAAAACAAGGCCAAATTTGGGTGAAAACGAGATTGAACTCGAATAATTAGCACATAAACCACAGTCTTACTAGTTATAAAACTAGATAAGCCAGAGGCTTATCAAACACCCCAAACTTAAACCTTGCTTGTCCCCAAGCAAGCTAAAACTCAAAAAGACTCAAGACTTGGCAAGCTTAAAGGATCTAATCAAATTCGCACAAATTTCATGCAATCTAAACAAAACTGTTTTTCTTCAATGATTTCCCCCCTTGCATCAATGTAATCCCCACATTCATTTACTTTAAACAATTGAGAACTTCATCATTCATGCAATCATTAATCTAAGTTGAGGATCAAAGTCACACACAAAAGGGAGATCACCAATTTCAAACAATTGCCTTCCTCACAAGGGTATGTAAAATTTCACTCATTCGCTCAAATTCGTCTAGGCTATCAACTTTTCACTCAATTTCACATATCAAGAGCACTTCCCATGAATTTGATTTTCATCTCAAAAATAGTTCCCACGAAAACATGCATGCAACATCAAAAGGTCTTTTAAAGGTTGTAATGGGGCCTGGCTAAGGGTAGGATATTCAAGGATACTAGGCTTAAGTCCCTAGGATCTAAGAGAGCATGAGCATTTGACACATTGAATCTCCACTCAATTCCTTTTTTCATTTTTTCTTTTTGCCTTGGGTTACTACAGCCCTTCCCTTGCTAAGCTTTTTGTTTTGCCCCTTTTCTTTTGGCAATTTTTTTTTTCTTTTCTTCCCTTTTTTTCTTTTTGCCTTGGGTTTCAACCTATATTTTTTTCTTTTTCTCAACCCATAACAACATATCAGACCTTGTAGCCACCCCAAACTTAGTTTCTTACGACCCTTCTCTTGCTCAGTCTCCATGCTCTCCTAATCCTAAGATTGGGTTAACATGGTTTTTCCAGATTTTGGCTTATAAAATAAGGTCATCAAGAAACAATAGGCTAACTAGGCTCAATGTGGCTAACTAGGGAACATGCATTAGGGATGGTTCTTTTTAGGCCAAGTAGTTATTCAAAGAAAATTGCCTAAATCATTTGATGCAACACATAAACATGCAAACCATGAAGAGATTCAAGCAAATTCGGGAAAGTGCAACTTAAAAGTGATCCACA